>JBAMIE010176226.1:0-14083 GCA_037177295.1 Kaempferia parviflora | reverse complement strand
ATTATTACAGAGGGATACAATAGTTCCACAATTACATCACCATCCAAAATGTGTTTGCATTGGAGATCACCCACCTAGTGTATGTTGATGACTGATTACTATGTGCTAGGGGTGATAACTCATTAGTGGATATCCTAGTTTGATGCTTGGGGCCATTTGATAGAACGGTAGGTCTGTATGACAATTTTATGAAGTCAGATTTACATGGCTGAAATGAATAAGCGGACCAACCAAGCTCAGTCTGATGAAGGCTTCAGGGTTTCAGGAAGGTATTTTCTATTCAGATTTCTAGGCATGGCATCAACAAAGTTGAAGATATCAAGCTACAACTCACTCATCGACACCATCATCAACAAGAACATGGCCAAGGTGCATATTGTCGTACACGGGAAGTTGTAGCAGATAACATCATTAACACTACAAGGAGTGGAGCCCTACCATTAGGGGTCATTGAAAAGATTTATACATTGTGCAGAGCTTTGTCTAGACTTCCAAGCATCCCCCGATCTCATGGGCATATATTTGCACACCAAGAGATGAGAAAGGTTACGGACGGAGGGACATAAATTGGAATTAAGCCTTGTTTGTAAAAGTACTGAGTCTATGACATATATAGAGGACAAGCAGGACTCCTTGTATATCAAATGCGTACGCTATACATACTTGAGCAGAGTATATCCATGGACATGACAAGCAAAGCATGAGGATTCCCCGCTCATAAAGAAATTATTACAAATTAGAGATGAGATATTGGGTTCAAAGGGCACAACAATAACAACTAAATTGGCAGGATGGCTCGTACAAGAAGGAAAGGGAGTGGATGAGCCATATGACTCCTTTAGGAAACGAGAGAGCAAATAGCCATGGATCAACACTATCTCGAAGTCATATGTGCAGTCGAGTCATGCATTCATAATATGATTACTAGCACATGAGAAGTTGCATATTCAAGACTGGCTACCACATGTTTTGGATAAGACTTGTACTTTTTGCATAGCAGCGGAGGAGACGCAAGAGCATATCTTCTACTAGTGTGCCATCACCGTGGCATTATGGAGGTAGACATTAGGCAAGAGATGATCACATACAAGAGGATGTTCCAAGTCTTTAAGAAGAAATTCTGTGGCACCCAACTTCTGACAAAGGTGCAACACCTAGCCATGTCATGCATGGTTTACAAATATAGATGGCAAAGAACCGGTATCGTTTTGAGCATGAGAAATGAATGTACAGAGTATCTATAGGAAGATACAGTATAGGAGCCTAGATATCTATTCAGGTATGACATTACGATCAGATGTGATACAATGCCCAAGAAAAACTTTCTACATCTTTTTTGAAAGCTAATATACACATTTACTTGTATAAAAAAACAGAGATTGATTACTGATTGTATACTTCATTAGCTCCTTAACTTCTGCTTCACTAGGATGCGAAGAGGCCAAATGGAACTGCCCATGTGGGTCAAGGGAAATGTTTTTTTTTCTCATTATACCAATGTCTTCAAGTATCAACATAGATAATCACCATACTCTAACTTCGGAAGAAAGTGTTAAAATATATTAGATTGGTAAAGTTATTGATATAGTAAAATTAGTCACACATTAAAAAAATTTATGCGTCCTCTACAAATTATCAATGATGGGTTGGTATATAAAAAAAATACAATTTTTTTATCCCTAAACTCTACAGAAAGGAATAACATGAATCCTGAAACATGATCTACTTAGAAGGATAACACATTCAAAAGGAAAAGGGATACACCAAAACGAAGGAACAATAAAGATATGTAATTGCTATGAATGATGAAGTTATTCACTACCTGTCATCCTCTTTTGAAGAGAAATCCGGAACCTGTGATGAAATAAGGATGGCCGCCCTCTGTTTCGACTCAACCAACATTAATACAACTTCCTGCATGGCTGGTCTGTCTAATGGTGATGAGTTTGTACAAAGCAAAGCAATTTTCAAGACCATTATCATGTGATCCACAGCAATCCCATCTTCCAGATTAAGTTTACTATCAAGTATTCCAGAAGACAGAGAGTTGTTCTTTATATACGTCCTCACCCATGTAACAAGGTCCCCTCCCTGGTCTAATGGTTGAACAGGTGTTCTTCCAGTCAGTAGTTCAAGTAGAACAACCCCATAACTGTAGATGTCACATTTCTCCGTAACTTTCATGGTATATGCATATTCTGACAGAAAAGGTTGGTCAGGCATAATAACAAAAATACATGACAAAACTCAAGATTATTCTTTCTAATACAAGAAAAAATAACAAACACACAAAAAAATCACTGTGTCACATCACATTGATGTCACATCTCAAAAACAAGCTAAAAACAACTTATTAAATTTTCATATTTGACAACAAGAGACAAGGAGTAAAGTTAAACAAGTATGGTAATTGTTGACAAACATAGTCATACACTGAATATATCCTGAAGGAACTATCAAGAGGACTTATTTGAGGCTTCGAAACATACAAATACCACTGAGAAAGTCAAAATGGATAATTTCTAAGATCAAAATAGATAAAAGGACTAAAATACATGAATTTCACATTTAGACCAATTGGCTATAGGAGGCTAAAACTGATTAAACTTTATCATAAACTACTACCTTTTTTCCCTAAAACATCTTAGCTCTCACCAACTGAAGAAAAGACATCACTAACTTTCATGAATGAGCCAAACTCAGTCAAATAACTTTTTCATCAAGAGTTCAAAGTAATTTAAATTAGAGAACCACAGAAGAGATAAAGAAACTGAGAAGAGCTAATGACATTAGTATGACTCACCAGGTGCTATATACCCATATGATCCAGCAACAGCAGACATTGACTTTGACTGTGGCATGTCAATAATCTTTGCTAATCCAAAATCACCAACATGAGCTTCAAAGTTTTCATTGAGCAGAATATTGTTCGACTTGATATCTCTGTGAATGATGCAGGGTTTGCAACCATGATGTAAATATGAGAGGCCCTCAGCAGCACCAAGTGCAATCATGTAACGTGTTTCCCAGTCAAGAGTAGATGAAAATTCCCCATGAAGTAACTCGCCAAGGCTACCTCTTGCCATGTACTCATAAAGTAGAAGGTTTGAACACCGGTGATAAGAGAATCCATAGAGCTTTACAATATTTCGATGCCTTATCTTTCCAAGAGTCAAAATCTCTGCACGGAAACTATTCTCAGTATAGTTACCTTCTCTGTTAGAGGCCAATTTTTTCACAGCAACTGTTTGCCCAGATTTCAATACTGCTCTGTACACCGTCCCACAAGCACCCCTTCCAATTACAAAACTCTCATCAAAATCATTTGTAGCAGAAACAAGGTCTTGGAACGTAACCTTTTCTTTTGGGAACATATATGTGCCTGAATTTGTATTATGTAGTTGTTTGTCTTGAAAAGGAGAAATTGTCTCAGTAGGTCTTCTGAGAATATACACCATTATAGCAACAAGAACAAGAGAAATTCCTCCAACAGCAGTGAAAATTATAGTCACAGTCCTACCCAATGAGGTATTTGTTCTAGGTGATGATGCAGATAATGATGGTGGAAAACCACAACCAACAAGAGGTTTACCACAAAGATCTTTATTTCCTATGAAGCTACACAAAGTCATGTTACGGAAAAGTGGAATAGAAGGTATAGGCCCTGTGAGATCATTGTATGAAAGATTAAGTCTTAGTAAGCTAGACAGATTGGCAAATGAAGACGGAATTTCACCAGTCAAGTGATTATTGTTCAGCAAAAGGAACTCCAGCAATGCAAGATTGCCAAGTTCTTCTGGAATATTTCCTGAAAGATCATTGTAGCTCAGATTCATTGCAATTTGTAAACTAGAAAGTCCGCCCAATTCCTTAGGTATTGAACCAAAAAATTCATTACCACCCATCTGCAGCTCCATTAAATGAGAGAGCTTCCCTATGATCGGAGGTATTATTCCTGACAACTTGTTATCAGAAATCACAAACCGTTCCAACTGGACAAGGTTTATTTCATTAGGCAATGTGCCAATAAATTGATTGTGGCTAAGATCTAGTCGTTGAAGCATCCTGCCTTTAAAAATCTCCTGAGGTAAGCTTCCTCCAATTTTATTGGACGAGATGTTGAGGATAACCAACAGTGACAAATTACATAGCTCCCGTGGCAACTCATGTGTAAAAAGGTTGTTAGGAAGATTAAGCCTCTGCAAAGCTTTGCATTGTCCTATCTCTGGTGGAATGGGACCACTGAATCTGTTCTCATCTAACTCAATGGCAGTCAGATTAACCAGCTTGCACAAATCTGAGGGAAAGCTTCCTGTCAGGCTGTTCTTACCAAGACGAAGCTGCACCAAGGATCTACAATTTATAACTTCACTAGGAATGTTGCCGGTCAAATTGTTAGACCGTAAATTCAACAAAATAAGGTTCGAGTGTCTACAAAGATACCTTGGAATTTGCCCACTGAGACTATTCTCTGAAAAGTCAACCACCCAAAGTGAACTGTACACCCCAAGTTTCTGAGGTATAGTGCCAGACAACATATTGTTAAAAAGCTGTAACTGAGTTAAATTTGGCATATCCTGAAATCCAAGAGGAATAGGCCCATCCAGAGAGTTTATTGAGAGATCAAGCTTACTTAAGTTTTTTAATCCACTCAATTCAGGTGGAATAAATCCTCTGAGATCATTCTGGAACAGGTGAAGCAAGTATAAGCCTTTAATGTTACATAACTCAGATGGTATTTTTCCAGTCAATATATTATCTGATAAATCTATTTCTGTAACCCGAGTAAGATTGCCAATTGTCTTTGGGATCGTTCCATTCAATGAATTCCTGTACAGATATAACTTCTCCAAATTGTTCAGGCTTCCAATGTCTTCAGGTATACCGCCGACAAGGTTATTTTGGTAAAGTGCAAGCGTCACAAGCTGAGTACAGTTTCCAATCTCCTTAGGGATGCATCCAGAAAGTCGGTTGTCCCATAGAACCAGTTCAGTCAAACTTGGCAGCTTCCCAATCTCCTTGGGAATTTCACCTTCTAGTTGGTTTTGGGCAAGACCAAATCGCTTCATGTTCTGGCACTCACTGATTTCAACAGGAATGCTACCAGTTATGCGATTTTGCCCCATTCTCAAAACAGATAGGTTCTTGAGCTTGCCGATGGAGCGTGGTAAAGGACCCGTAATGCTGTTAGAGTAGGCTACAAGTTCAAGAAGGGATGAAAGTCCTCCAATTGATTCAGGGAGCTGACCACATAGTTTATTATTACACAAGTTGCACTTTAGTAAAGAAGAAAGGCTACCCAATTCATGAGGGATTTCACCTTCAAATTTATTGTTATTCAGATACAATACTTCTAACTTTGAACAATTACTGATCTCCCTAGGGATTGCCCCCGAGAATTCATTGAAGGAAAGATCAAGAACAGTTAAGTGAATCAATCCACCAATTCTTGGGGAAATAATTCCAGATAAGTTCATGGAGTTCAGATGAAGACCAACTACTATACCATCAGAAGTGCAACTAACACCTTTCCACTGACAGGGCATAAGATCATTAGCATTCCAGCTATCTAGGTGGTAAAAAGCATCTTCCATGTTGCTCTTAAGATTCAACAGGTATTGCCCTTCTATGTTTACCCCTTCAGAAGTATATATAAATAGAAAGGCTAATAGTAACACAAACTTAAGAACCACCAAATGGAAAACTCTTTCAGAATTTACTACCTCGGACGTTTTTACCATTGTAGGCACAAAGATTAACAGCTAGAGTGGAGGAGGGAAGCTTTATAGCTGTAAGAACAAAGGCAACGCAGCCATATAAACCGCAGCACACTTTTTTCTGACAAGCATAACAGAAGAAAAGGGGAAAATTTTCATCGTGCTGCAAGAAAGCATGAGAAGTTTAAAAAAGAAAACAACCAAGCAGAGAACCAGAAGCCTTTAGAAATCAAGTTAAACATTCAAAGAAATCATAATTAGAAGAATGGAAATACCTCCACGGTTCTGAAGTCTTATCTAGTCCTGACACCCAAAATGCAGGGCTTTGTGCACGAGCATAATAAGCCAGAAGTAGCTTCCAAATAAAATAAGTTGAAATCACTGACATCAACTCCAATAGCAAAACTTTTCTTCAAGCAAGTCAGATTTTATATCCAGTATCCTGAGCTAGACGACATAATAGAATAACCAAAATGGCCAGCTCCTCGGTTGGGACACCTCGATCCAAAATTCTTTTGCCTAACACTGGAAAAGAGCTTCCGTCACAATTCCATCCTACAATCAATCCAAAAGCCAAGAAGTCCAAGTGGTCCAGTGAACAGAGTCCACTCAAACCAAACCGGCCTCAGCTTTGCGACTTCCTTGCGAAAGGCACCAAAATTTTTCCAAAATCTATATCCACATGACTCTCTGCTGTCCCTCTACCAAAAAGAACAAGACGCTTAGCGAACATTGCCAAATTTTTGAGGCAACACTAGGATTAGAACCTCATTAGTCCCAATGTCAAGATAACTTCTTTCTGAACGAAACTCACCAGTCAAAAATAATAGTCGGATCCAGCAGCGAAATCGAAGCAATTATTCCTTCGGCAAAGAGATTGAAAGTGATCACATATCACAGGAAATCGCAAATCTCGGAACCTTTTCGTAGGCGTAATCTTTACAGGATCAACCTTTCTACTGCGAAAGTGCCGACTTTTGTCTAATCTTTCGCCGTTTTGCCCCGCTGATGCATGGAATCTAGCTCGATTCAATCTACTTCCACTCTGGAACTCCACGCGTACAGCACACTGATCCCTTGCTCCTGCCTCGTTTTTTGAAAGCCCCATCCACCCACCCACACCGTCGATCCGAGTAAGCAGTTTCGAGAAGCAAGATCAAGATTTGGGAGAGATTAGAAAAGGAAGGCGAGAGCGAACGCAATAATGGCCCGGAAGCATGCTTTCAAGCTTTAACCTTCCATCCCTCTCTCTCCAATGAGGTGGAGTTTGATGGGAGGGTTTGAAAGGGAAGGAACGAGATAATAGTAAAAAATATTATTTAGATTGTAGGTTTAGAAAGAATAATTTAGAATGATTTTTAAATTTATGAAAATCTTTAAACACATATCATTTGATCGATTTCATTTCAATTCTGATTTTAATTTTTTTTTACTATAATCTAAATTATTTTAGATTGAAATATCTTTAATATGATAATTTTTCTCTCCTCATTTTCTTATTATACTTTTTCCTCGTTCTCTTATCTCAGCACATCCGAATATATATCTTCCTCATATCTTGACCATTTGCACTTATGGCTAGTAGTCATCCGTGATTTATCTCCTCCATGTTGGCTCTTGGACCGGTTGGCGGAGACGCTGGGGCGAACGTATTTGTCTTTTTGCCACTTTCTCCTCATTCTCTATCATCACACATTTTCTTCCATCATAAACACTCTCTCTTATTTTTTCTCATCACACTTTCTCTCTTCATTCCCTCCCATTACATCTTCTATCTCATCACACTTTCTCTCTCCTCATCCTTTCTCATCATACTTTTTTTTTAGGTTTGCCCCTGGGACTATGATGCAGCGGTAAGGACGCTTAGTTGTCTCCTAGGCACCCACGGTTCAATTCCCTGCTACGGCACATTTACAAGAATTTTTCCTCCAAATGGGACTCGCAACTAAGGGACGCTGGGCTTCTGGATCGTCCACCGCGAGTGTTTCTCGTTTTACCCTGGTGACCGGTGGGAAACTTCCGTGTGGTCGGACCGACCACCCCCAGAGATAGTCAATTAGATTAATTGAATTTACCCTTTTTTTTTTTTTTTACCATACTTTCTCTCATCATTTTACTTGATGCCTTATAGAAAGAAAAAAAAAATTTGACTTCGACACTAACTTTTAGAATCGTTGGTTGTCCCTTAATCTTACCCAAACACCACACCAATCTCAACCATCAAAGGTCCCCATTAAACTTGTTATTTGTCGTGTCCTTCCATGATCTTCTTCCCATAAACAACAAAAGTCATTATCGAGTGAAAATATTGATCAACATGCTAGAACACGAAAACGTGACTCATAAGATAAGATACAAATCATCAAGTCTTGTTTAACACTCCAACTAAACTTGTCTGTACGGTAGCAAAGGTGGAATTTGCCACCTCAAAAATCTCACACGATCAACTTTACAATCATATGTGAGGAAGTAAATTAAAAAATTATACTTGACCGATGTAGGAAGGACTTTTTTTCTTGACTGTTATCAAAATTCAAATCCTTGTCTTATAATAGCAACTCTGCTCCGACTAGCTAATTTAATCCTGTCCGAGGCCGAACCTTGTCTGTACATTAAACATGTGGTACATGCACGTACCTGTTGCGACACAAGTTTGAATGTAACAAGAAACTAATTGAGTGGAAAATGGAAATCCACTTCATTTTTGCTCACACCTTGACGCAAAGGATCCCACTTCTTTCTTTGTGGTACCCGTAATTCAACTCAAAGTATGGTCCATCTCAACCTTATTAGTTGAAATATGTGTCCTCTCGACATAGATAGAGGATCATGGCAAACAAAAGACCCTACCAAATCTTACAAACCCCCTAACTTGATCAGCCATGCAACTTTACTTCATATTACAGAATCCTTTGATGTGATTCTGAAGAGGATAAGCAATGCACGCTTACGTACTGTCTTTCCCCTTTCTATTATTCCTTCACTTTCTCGTTGCTAATTACAAGCACAAAAGGAGAAGACAATATTTTTAAAGTCTAAACCCTAAATCCTAAACGCTAAACCTCACCAAATTTTACAAACCCCCTTAACTAGATCAACCATTCAGCTTTACTTTGTATCACAGAATCCTTTGATGTGATTCTGAAGAGGTGCAAGCAACTCACGCCTACTGTCTTCTCCCTTCCTACTTCCTTCACTTTCTCATTGCTAATCACAAGAACAAAAGGAGAAGACAAAGTTAAATCTAAGAAGAGGAACAAGGTAAAAATTCTTTTCTACGGTTTTTTTCTTTGTTTCTTTTGATTAAATCAGATATGTTTAGTTGGAAAAACAGTCATTGGTTGCAAAAAAGAAGACTCAAGACAAAAGACCAGAAGAGGAAAATTGCATGGTTGGCACTAAGTTGATTGGTCCCAGGAGACGAGTGGCCTCTTGAACAGGGTTACAAATGAATCGAACGTTCATGAATATATTTGGTGTTCAGTTTGGTAAAAACTTATTTATGTTCGTTCAATACACATTAAATAAATAAGTTTAAACAACTCATTAAACTAAACAAACAAGTTTGAACACATAAGTATTTGACTCGTTAAAGTTCATGAACAACGTTCGTAAATAATATTCATGATCAATATTCATGAACAATGTTTGTAAATCATGTTCATTAATAAAACTCTTATTAATATGCTAAATAAACAAAAATAAACTTTTAAAATAAACAAACAAGTTTAATTATCAAGTTCAATAATCAATTAAACAAGTAAAAATTTCAAACAATCAAACAAGTTTGAAATTGAGAGTTTGATAATGTCTAAATGAACCAGGCTCAAGCTAAGCTTAAATTATAATATCTAAACGAACTAAGCTTAAGCTAAACTCAAATCAAGCTCAAGTTCATCAAAAATAAACCAAGCCAAGATTGAACAATCATTTTAAAAGTTTAGTTCATTTTAGACTTAGCTTTGTTTAGTTCAATTACCTTGTTAAATAAAATTGAACATCCCAAAATTTAGCTTAGTTTAACTTGTTTACCGTCCTACTCTTGAAATGGCCTATGCACATCCATGTGTTGATGTGTAAGTTCACTGGCTTTACCAGTTTGCCGTTTCTGGGGAAGAAATGAATAAGTCAGGGATGGGATATGGATGTATTATCAGATGACGTGTTGCTCTAACAAAAGAATGGTCTTGACTGGTTGCTTCTCCAATGATCTACTACAATTTAATTAGTGAGTTTGTGTGATTGTCCAAGTTATCACTGTTGAGATGTCGATTTTGTTTTTGATTAACAAGTTTAAGATAACTTTTATAGAAGATAATAATTCTCTAAACTGTTTAATGATGCAGATCAGCAATAGTAAGTGATACCTTGGAGATCTGGAATGCCTGCTGACAGTGCTCTGTTGCGCCTCCCTGGACTTAGCTCTATTTGCGATAGCAAATAAAGTCCATCATAAATTTTATCTCAGATTGTTTTATCGCAAACATATGTGCAACTAAATTCTGGTTGTCACAAAGTTGCGATAGAACTTTCATTGCAAAGTCATAACAGATGTTAGTAATCAGAAAAATTAGTGTTAGTTGCAATTAATCTTTGCAACAGTATAAGCTATTGAAATGTATGTGCAATGTTCTTACAAATCAATCAAAACCTATCAAAAATCAAGATTTATACAATCAGACATATTTTTACCATTGCAAACTTTAGAAAAAAAATTAAAAATTACTAAAGATTGACAGAGATGGTGGTATGGTGCTAGGTGATTGAGCATAAGCACCTTAATCCAACTTTGATGAGCATGTCTCTGATTCTAATGCTTGGTCAATGAAATGAATGAAATCCTCCATCTTACATCATCTCATCGATCAGGATGAGTATTAAAAAAGAGTCAATCAGAATGAGGATGGTCCAATTCCTTAGGCGAGAGTAGGGCTACACTCAGCAAGACATTATATCTTAGAATAGGATAGTATCATGTTGATGTTAGTATTAACTTTAAGAGTCAATTATGAAATGATTAAACTTATTAGATTAATGGATACGGATTATGAGTTAATGGTTAATTCAATATGCTAAAATCTAATCCATTAACAAAGATTAATGGTGTTCCATTAATAGAGTATTAATGGAGGAAGACCAAGAGACAAAAACTCTTAGTATTCTTGGATGAATATATAAAACCTTTTGGATTGCATTTGGTGATGAGTTTGCTTATCTTCTTCCTCCTTCTTCTTCTTGTCTTGGTTGAACACCTCTAAGAGGTTAGCACCTTAAAGGTTGTTCAAATTATGTGATACTAGGGGAGATAAATTTTCAAGAGATTGTAGGCGTAATCACTCAAGTGGTTAAGTTTGACCAATTAATTTTGATGTTAGGAAAAATGTTTAAGTTAGACTTATATTGTGACTACTATTATGGTTTGTAAGTGTGCATGTATAAATTAATTAATAAATATATTGTAAGGGTATTAGATGAACTCTAAATAGGTTAAGGAAGGCATTTGACAATTATAAAAATTGAAGTAGATTGAGGATCAAATACCTTATAAATGGAAGTCCATTTGCAAAGTATTCTAGGATTTTGGTTGCTCATCAGTCAATTGACCAAGACATCGAGTCGATTGACTTAGCTTTACTTGCTTGACTAATTGACTATTCCCTGAATAAAAACATTGTATACAAGTTTTTTGTTTTGTTCTGCGTTAACTGATCTTGATTATCAATCGATTGACTAGTCGAAACACCCAAATAGAAACATTTTGGATTTCTATTCAATCTTGAGTCGATTGCTTGGTAGGCTCATGCTACTCAACTAAAAGATACCTTAAGCCGAGAGTTCTTTTGACTTCAACTACTTTTAAGGTCAAGCAAGTGCACATAACTCTGCTTATAGTAGTTTACCTATGTCTAAGATACTCCACACCTAGGACTTCATTGTGCCAAGAAGTCATACTTTTAGGGCTTCTAAGCACGTCACCTCTAGGTCTTCCATCACCTTGCTTATAGTATACCTACTAAGACTTCATATTGTCAAAAATTTAATACCCACCTTCTTGAACTTCCTCATGCTAAGTATTTGTTCCTCATCAACTTGGTCTTTTACTTGCCAAGTCTACTGATGTTACAGTGGAGAATCAAGAGACCAGTGATATAAAAAATGATATAACAGTGGTCGAATAACTTAATGCTTTAGTCAACTCATAGCGGATTCCAGTCAATTAACAACATTAACACAACAAAATGGTCAAGGCTAGTTGAAGGCTTATTTAAATGAGTAAAGAGGACTGATTTGGAGCCAACGTTTACAACTTATATTCTTGTACAATTGTGCTCCACTGTAATACTTCTTTCCCCTCTTTCAATTCATAAGTGTAAACACTTTGTAAGTTGTAAGAGGATGTGAGAGGTTTCTTTACTTGACTTACCAAGTAAATTGGTTTGTGTTTTGTTGTGTTTATGTTTTTATGTCTTTTTATTTTTCTATATTCCCATTGTGAAACTAACAAAGGATGAGCACGATCGAACAACAAAAATGGTATGTGCCCATTCACCCTCTCTAGCCATGACAAATGATCCAACATATACTAGATATTAAGGATCTATATATAACAATGCATTCAATAGGTTGTTGAAACTCTCCTGGAGGTTTTACATTAACAAAGTGATAAAGTGGGTCAATGTGGAAGAACCCAAGAGAAGACTACTTCTAATGTCTCATGAAATCGCTCTTTCTAAAGCACGTGTTGGTAGACACAAGGTAAATGAGAAGGGATGAGGCAAAAATCTCATATTCTTCAGTAAAAGAATGACAATAAAAAGACGATTATACTATTCATCTTCCCTCTAGCTTTGAACAAGATCCTACAATTTGGTATTAGAGCCTGAGGCTCTTCATTGAACTAACTACCTTTATTTAAAATTTCTTTTCTTTGATTTGTTTAACAAAAAGTGTAGAAAGAATATCGAGTACAAAAGAGCGGTCGGTCGATGCATCTACAAGCCACCACCCTACAAGATAAAATATTTCGAAGTTTGGAGGTCAAAAATGGAGAGTTTCATACGAGATGGTGATGATCGACGGTTGGGTGTCACTACAAGAACCATCGACTAATTCAAAAGTGAACCGAAAGGTAAGTGATTTAATTTTAAACATTATACCTAATAAAATTGTGCAAAGAATAGGAAAGTGTGAAAATGTCCGCTAGATTTGGACTTAGGTAATTGAGTTTCACGAGGATCCATCAAGATCAAGTTAAATTCACATCTGAGTCCGAGTCCAAATTCTAGCCTTAGCCTAAATCGTCAATGGTCAAAGGGGAGAATCTTGACCAGGATTTGAAAGGTATGCTTTTAAATTTAAAATTGCATATAATATGCTTGAAGTGTAGGGAGAGAGGACACTATACAAGGAAGTGCCCTACTTGTAAGAATCGATCTTCACAATCGGCGGCAACGGCGGAACCAATGCTAAGGATCTGGAAAAGCAAGGACCACGTGGTGTGCTTCAAGTGCAAGGAGATGAGTCACTATAAGAACAAATGCTCACAAAGGAGATCCAAGGATCCAGGAGGAGCAATTAATGTTAGTGATCTTAAATTTTAGGAAAATTCTATTTTTACTATGCATGCTAGGAATAATTTAAATATTTTCGATAATGCTAGTAATTTGGATATGCATGATAAATCTACCTTAATACTATGTTTCCTTAGAAGCATGGATTGACGAAGGAAAGTGTAAGTACCTCGTGTTGATTTTGATGTGGTCAACTAAGTTAAGTTAAACTTTGCATATTTTGATACCTTGTGTCTAAGTGTGCAGGGACTTAGTAACATAGGAAGTCGAGCGGAAGGCGCAGTAAGTGTGAAGGACAATATGGGAAACAAGTAGATGAGCTTGGTACGTCCAAAGGATGAAGATGCTGCAGAAAAGTACACCGGTAGATGAGAAGGGCGCGACCGGAGTGTTCGAGGGATGAGAAGTCCGGAGGAAGTATACTCGAGGAGAAGGTTGAAGTTGGGTTCGGATGAGCTCAACTCCGGACGACTGGAGCATCTCCCACGTGAAGAAAGGAGGCTGCCAGTCTCAAGTGAAAGCGCCTCCAAGCGTTTTTGGAGGCTCCTCGAGCATCGGCAGTGGAGTTACTGGTCTCGAAACATGAGGCACCTTGGAGGATCACCTCATGCCTTTGCATGGGAGGCACCTTCCATGCAATGGAAGGCGCCCTGGAGCTTGCATGGAGGTGCCCTCTGTAACACCCCAAAATTTCCAGAAACAGTTTCATAATTATGAAATGAATTTTCTGGATTTTTAGACTATTTTTGGGGAATTTTTGGAGTACCGGAAGTGGCAAAAAGAAATAGGAGGTTA
>JBAMIE010176219.1:0-14084 GCA_037177295.1 Kaempferia parviflora | reverse complement strand
CAAGTATCTCAATTTAGCGGCCTGTATAGTTCTGTAATCGGGCAGTAAAAGGTGATTATGTACACGAGCAACAAGATATTTTTCTATCCTAAAATCTAGATAAAATTTTCATTTATTAAATTTAAATAATTATTTTTCACCGCTACAGTAGCTATTCTAAATTTTATATTTTTTTTTATTTTTATTATTATTTTTTTCATTATTATATTTGTGAAATAAGTGGAAGGAAATAGATTGAAAAGAATGAGTGGAAGGAAAAAATATTTTTTAAAAAATATTTTTTTATTTTTAGGATAAATATTTTATTCCTGAATTTAGAAAATTACTATTCATAAAATATAAATTTAGTTAATGAATATGATAGCTCATGCAAAGGTTTTTTAATTACTGTATTCAAAATCTAGAGTAAAATCTTTGTGAAAAAAATATAATTTTTATTTTTAGGATAAATATTTTATTCTTTAAATTTAGAAGATTACTATTTATAAAATCTAAATTTAGATAATGGATAGGATAGCTCATGCAAAATTTTTTTAACTACTGTATCTAAAATTTAAAGTAAAATCTTTGAATAGGGAATAGCTGATGTGGTGTTTCTTATATGATCAAGATTTAGAAAAGACATATCTGTTATCTTCGTGCCTCCTAGTGTAGGTCTCATGGATATGGAGAGAGGTAAATACAGGTACACAAAGCGGAAGGCACATGGTGGAATAAATCATGCAGGTTCCTAGGAATCGATCTCTGGCCATTACGTTAAAAATGTTATATGCTCATTGTATGCGCTATGCCTTAGGGGCAATATGATCAAAATTTAGAGTCTAGATGAGTTGGAGAGAGATAAATTATAAGATCAATTTATAATTGACCTCTAAATTAGTTACGGGGCGAGAAGAAATTTTTTTTTCCTTACGTATGTGACTGTCGGAAATTTATCCCTACAATTGGCTCGGAGATTTAAGAGTGTCAATTTGGGTGGATCGAGTTGAATTAAAAAAAAAAATCTCAACTCGAACATGACTTAAACTCGAATATAATCTAAAACTCCTAAATCCAAACTCAATCCACCTCCAACCCAACCTGAATAATCTGAATAATACAATTCAAAATTTTTTTTACCATTTTACCTATAATTTTTCACTTTTATCTTAATACTCTACCATTATCGTATTAATATTAATATACATAAAATATATTAAATTTTAAAATTAAACTTTTAATTAAAAAATTTACTAAATCCTAAATCTGATCTAAATCAAACTCATAAATTTTCAATCTGAGATTCATATTTGACATCCGTACGCTAAATCGCAACGAAGGTACGTTATATGGGTCGAAATCATAACATGACGCTGGCGTACGCTGGATCCGTGGGGAGAGCTGATACGAAGGAACTCCCATCACCAAATCCTTAGCCCCATTCAATCAAAAGGTGACGCGTTATTCATTGAGGACGGGATAACCTATTTCGTCCAATAAAATCACAGCAATCATCTACTATGCCTGTTTCGTGTTGGTAGACTATTACCGCACGGATTGTCCTCTTGCGCTTCCCCAATTGGAGTTCGAATCGGGAAGTAATAGCGCGAAAATGTTTCACGGCGAAAGCCCATTCCTACTTCAACTTTTTAACGCATTCTCGACCCTCTCTTTAATTGGAGCATATCGCGTCCCCACTGGCGGGACCGCTTTCTCGATGAATATGAGTCCAGGTATCTTAATGGGCATTTTAGCTGAGAGAAAATAGTTTTTCTCGAGATCACCCCTCCTCTCTCTCTCTCTCTTTCTTCCAGCTTTTGTCTTCTCTTAATTCGCGTGCTGATCTAAAGATACGAATTTGAATTCTGAACTCTCTATTGATCTGTTCTTTGATTGATCTCCTCCTTCTTCATCGTCTTCTTCTGAGAGAGTAAGGATCATTGATTCAGTGCTGCTTCGCTCTCCTTGTGTTTCAGTTCCTTTTCTTCCTTGCTCTTTTGCCTTTGGCAGCAATGTTTTCTGACAAAAGCAGTTAATTTGATGCCTTCAATGTCACTACTCTTCTACCCTTTGTGTTTACCACATCTTCCATGGGCTTCACGGCGCTGAGGTTTCTCACCAGGATCCTAATCCAAATCTAGAAGCTCATAGCTTCTGAGATTGGTAGCCTAAGTAATGGCGGCAAGGTCCAGCTCCAAGGCTCGGCCTGGTGCCAAGCCGATGCAACAAGCAGTTTTCGAGCTGAAGCAGCGGGTGGTGCTGTCGCTTAATAAGCTCGCCGACCGCGATACCCACCGGATCGGCCTCGAAGAGCTCGAGCGGCTCGCCGAGAACTTGAGCCCCGAAATGGTCGCTCCATTTCTCTCGTGCGTCGCCGAGACTGACTCCGATCAGAAGAGCGCTGTACGCCGAGAAAGCGTGCTGGTGATGGGCACCCTCGCTAGGTCCTACGGAACGCTTCTCGTTCCCCATTGCGGAAAAATTATATCTTCGATTCTTAGGCGGCTAAAGGACACGGATTCCTCTGTGCGGGACGCTTGCATCGAGACTTGCGGTGTTCTGGCTACCAGTATGGCGGGGACTGGCGGCGGTGAGGGAGAGACTGTGTTTGTGTCTTTGGCCAAACCCCTTTTCGAAGCCTTGGGAGAACAAAACAGATACGTGCAGGTGGGTGCCGCCCTGTGCTTGGCGAGGGTCATCGACGAGGCTAGCGACGCTCCTCAATCCATCTTCCCTCAAATGCTTGCGCGTATTATAAAATTGCTGAAGAACCAACATTTCATGGCCAAGCCGGCGATCATCGAGTTGATCAGAAGCATCATACAGGTTCAGAATTGTACTTCATTCCAGCAAGAGTCATTTGCAATTTATAAATTCATTTTCCTTTAGGTACTTGTCTTGTTTTATCTGATCCGATATTACTGGGAATCATTTTAATTCTATACGAGTAATACCATGAATTTCACTTTTGGAAAAAGATCACAATGTATGTTTTTTCTTCTTATGCTGACTGCAATCTGCTTTATCTTTCTAACAAATGAAGTAGTTTGATTCATCTGAAGTGAACTTTAGTTCCTTGCTGGTACAAATTTCTCATAAGAGATTATCACTAATGTAGTGAGTGATTTCATTCTCTTCTCACTTCACGGGTTCCTGGTGTTTCTTTGTTCTTACTGAAGAATAACTTGCCATATTATGCTCCCAGGCAGGATTTGCTTTAGCAACTCAGACATTGTCTGCAGCAGTAAATAGCATTCTTGATGCTCTCAAAAGTAATGATTGGGCAACACGCAAAACTGCATCTTTAGTATTGGCTGCTATTGCTGTAAACCCTGGATCTTCTTTAGCACCGTTGAGAAATTCTTGCATCCGTTCCCTTGAGTCCTGCAGATTCGACAAGGTTAGTTCGTTACTGATTTCAGGTGGTTTGAGCATCATCTTCAGATGCAAAGCTTTGCTATTTTTCAGGTTAAACCTGTGCGCGACTCGGTTTTGCATGCAATACAATGTTGGAGAGTTCTACAAGGGAGTGGTGGTTCCCCTGCACCATCAGAAGTTGGGTCATCCATAAAAGGTTTGAAGAGTGCATTTAGCTACGTACTAGGGGGACAAAAAAAACTAAAATATGATTGTTATGTCATTCATAGTTGAGCATATATTCTCCCTCTTTCCTTCATTCATTCAGTTGTAGTTTTATTAACTAGCTAATATTTTCATTTTTGTCTTACTGTTTGCTCATTTTACATGCTGAAGCTAGTTGGTAATTGTTTCCCCATTTACTTAGCTTGCATTGAGCAAGTGACTTAGTCATGTAGGATTTAGTCCACATAGATGGATTAAAGATGGACTTAATCTCCATCAGGTGCCCATTACATTTTTTTCAAATAAAATAAACTATTTTTAATATTCCTATTTACGGCGATGAAGAATAAAACTATTAGTATATTTTTTCTTTTTCCTAGTTCTTCCAAGTGCAGGATAACCCCAAGGGATTGCGGGTTTTTTTCTACCAATTGAAGCTCTCCCTTCATCGCTCCCACGGGGATGGTCTATAGGGTTCATAACTACTCTTACTACAGGACGTGCATTTGATTAACACACACAACTAATTGTCATTAGGAAAATTAAACTCTAAAATTAAGTGATCTAATGCTTGATTGCATATAAAGGGGGTTTGAATTAAATAGATGTGAATTCAATGTGTAGATCCAATAATCCACTTCATTAAAAGTGATGGGTTGTTAATGAGGAATGAGCTTTATGGTAGATAGTCCTCATAGGTTGGGCCGGATATATAAAGGAAGAGATTTGTTCAATTAGGACATACTGAATCTTGCTCTCTTCCTTTTCATTCTTCTCCCCCATTGAGAAGGACCTTGGGTTGTTGGCTTAATCCGGTGGAAGACATATCCGTTGCATTTGCACGATCTCCGGTGACAAGTAAGAAGCAATAATCCTTTGCTATGGATTTAGGTCAGTTCTTTGCTGGCTATTGTTTTAGTTTCAAAATTACATTAAAAATTGATGATAACTAGATCCTGTTGTATCAGTTAGTTTATTATTGATGTCTCACGATCTTAACAAGTAATTTACCCGCTCCTGTTTCTTTTGTTTGTGATTCACAATCCACTATCCCTTACATATAACAAAAGTTTGTATTTCCAGGGATTTTACTAATGGTAGTTTTCTCTTTCATAACAGAACATTTTGGAGGTGATATTAATGATGTTACTAGCGATAATGGATGGGGAGACTCATCCTTCAGAAAAACTGGCTCAGCTTCTTTTCTAAGTGGAATCTCTACCTCCTCAACGCAGAAGACAGCTCCTGCACCTGTCAGGAAACTGTGTAAAAGTAATACACCAAATGGTCAACGCATGAAGTTGAGTGATTGGCAGGTTGAGATCTCAGTCCCAAAGACTCGTGTTATGTCACTGGTTACTGATGATTGTAGAGAACCTTCAAGGGTTCGCGCGAGAAATGCCTTTGAAAGAAGGGTATTAAGTTCCACTCAGTTGCATGATACAGTTTTTGATTGTGGATCTGTGGATGATAAACCCGAATTATCGTTCGTACCAGATCTAGCTAGTAGGAGCCATGGGATCAAGCATGAAATAGTATCCCAATATTGTCATGGCGATAATGGTTCCACACATATTACAGGAAACAACATTTCAACTGCTGAGGACACTGGACCGGATTGCACAGGGAATCCGGATAGGAAGAGTATGGATTCCACTGTTACAGACTCATGTTCAAACAGTATGCATGGATGTTGTTTACGTGCTGCAAATGAATTGTCCTTCATCAAGCAAAAACTCTTTGAAATTGAAACTAAGCAATCAAACTTACTGGATCTCTTAAAGGTACTTTCTTAATGCAGTAGCCTTGATTGATTTTTGGATTAGTTCTTGAGGATATGTTAACATTGTGAACCTGATGTTGATTTATACAGTGGTATGTTTTATCCAGTATATATCTCTAAGTTTTCTATTTATTACAGGTGCTCACTGAAAATTCAATGGATAATCTCTTACAACTACACTCCAAGGTGAAGAAATTGGAACATGTAGTAGATGGAGTAACGCGTTCTGCTGTTGAATCTGAAAATCTTTCAAGCCTGGCATGCTCAAAATTTCTCAAGCAAGAGCAAACTGTTACTTCATCCCTTAAGCTTACCACACTCACACCTAGGGCTTCAGTGGATAAACACAAACTACGCTCGCCATTATCATCAAAAAGCACAGGGATGTGGGAGGGAAACATTTCTCCCATAGGTAGATCGAACCTTTCAGTCAAAGAAGTACAGTTTGTTAAGGATTCAGCACTTGATAAGCAAAGGAATCCAATAGACACCAGTAAACCAAATAACTCTGGAAGAAACCTTAGATCTGTAAAAGGTCAAGGAAAAGATAGAAACAATGTTACTGATAGTGTTAGCAACTTGGAAGCCATGTCTGGAATTTGGAAAAGAGTTAACAGCTTTCTTAATATGGGGAATATCGAGTCAGCATACGTGGAAGCCATTCTTTCCAATGATGATCTTACTTTGGTCCAGCTTATGGATAGAACTGGCCCTGTTTTAGATAGATTGTCATTGGAGACAACCAATGATGTACTCACATTCGTGGCTGCAAACTTTGCTGATCAAAGATTTCTGGAACGCACAATTCCATGGCTGCAACAAGTAATTTGCTGATCCTACTATCTAAGATGATACATAGCTTCTGAATGCTTTTTTACTACAAAATAACTTCCTTTTTTTTCTTGCTATGCTTTGTAGGTTGTTGAATTGAGCAAGGCAAATGGGTTGAGGCAACTTTTTCTGTCGACAAAAGCACAGACAGAGTTCTTGTTTGCATTACAGGAAGCAGCAACTAGAGTGACAGCTGATCCAGCACTGAGAATGTCAATTTCTCCTTTTGTAGCAAAATTGCATCATCTGTGGCTTGAGACTCCATGCAGGTAAGTAAGCTTTACCTCTTTCAAAAGTGTTACAAACTTCTCTATTACAAGATATTGAAGGATTTATATTGATGGACCTTTTCCTCTTCTATAACATTCAATTTTCTTGATAGTGATAAAGAAACAAGACTAGTACTCTCATTATACTTGATTTGTGTTTGTAATTTATGAAGCTGATTAAAAGAGCAATAGATTGTAGCAAGGTTTACAGTATGGATTGGGTTGGAGATAGTAGTACTATTTCCACACATGATACACTGCAAAATATCTAGAAATAACTTAAATATATATTTCAAGTTTATAATTCTTTCTACTTTGTTGATTTACCTTCAAATATAAATTTATAGCAATCAAAAGATCAAATAAATTAAAATTTTAGGACACTAAAATATAAAAACAAATATATATCTGAATTAATAGGTATACCTTACTAATATCAAAATAATAGAAGTTGCTTGAATGAGAAGAATTCTATAATTATTTTAGATTAGGTCAAATGGTTCTCTTAGAACTCAGCATAATAACTTAAATAGGTACAACTGAAACTAAAATAGATATAAATAAAAGATATGAATATTTTTTTTTATGCTGTATCATTCTATAGTCTTGCTATCTTGATGATATAGTTTAATAGCTCCAATCTTGCTATCTTGATCCTCTGCTCCATGGCGAAATCTCTCTTTTTTTTTTCCCCTTTTGCATTCATTGAAGCCAAGTTTTATTTGCAAATTGCAGTGCAACAATTGTAATCAATTTTGCTCACTGATGTTAACTTTGTGCTGCAGGAGGAACCTTCCACCAAGAGGATAGATCACAAAGGAGCAAGAGATGTGCTTTTTAATCCTTCGGGAATGATCTCTTCTTTTGCATTATGTCAAGTTTTCCAAATGTGTTCTTGAGAACTTTGGAACATGTTTCTCAAACAAAATGACATTTTGTTCTAATAATTTTTTGTCGCATAGTTTTAAACTCTGATTTGCAGTACTTTTCTTGATAAGAAGAACAAGAGAAGCTCAAAAACACAAACACAACTTGAAGCCCAATAGTGTTGGAATAAAGTTGAGCAAATGAAAAGTAGCCGCCTATTTGTTTTAATCATAGATGAAATTAAAGAAGTTTGAGTGGATATGAAAACAATAAACTAAGTATTGCTTACCACAACAAGATCAAGATGTGGGAATTGGGATGATTCCCTTAAATAAACTATTTAAGAAGCAGCAAGAATCCCTTAGATAAATAAATGTTAGTGTCTGTACTCCAACATCTCATGTTCTTCAGAGTGATTAATGAGGTACAGATATTGCTAGGCTAAGACTTGGGGATTGGGACTAAAACAAAAGGCCAAATTATTCATCTCTCATTAGAATGACTTTAGGGAAGCTGGTTGACATCTGCTCAAGTTGCCAGTAAAAGAGGAAATTAAATAACAGGAAAAGGAACAAAATGGCTGATTTTTTCCTTCTTTTTTTCTTTTTAGTTATGGAGGCCAACAAAATGTACAACTGCTTCAGCAATACCAGAACTCAAGCTATTCTGCAGCCCATCAATGGCTACTACACTGTACTAAAGTTGGCAAGAGGTTCATACTTCTTTCTAGCTACTCGGAGTCAAAGTTGCTGGTTTAATCGTATCATCGGGCTTGGAGGCAACAGCAGTGCTCGAGGAGTTAGTTTTCTCGTTTGATAGGTCAGGGTCGCTAATTTCTTCCAATCTCATCGTATGGGCAAAGTTCTTTGAAATCTGTTCGATAAGGCTGCCAGAGAATGCGGGGGCTTGGCTCCTTGGGTCTTCTCGAAACGCCGCTGGGATAGGCCCTGCTGAGTTGGATAGCTGATGCTGGAGGGCCTTCCTCTCTTGCATGGCCTTCTCCCTCTCCTCGTAGAACTCGAAATCATCAAGGATTGATACTTCATATTCATGCTTCTTAAATATGTTAAGCATCTCCAGTCCCTGCTCTAATTTCACCTGTGTAACAAAATAATCTTAGCAGACCAGCAAATGTTGTGCAAAATGAACCGTCTATGTAAACAGACACTACAGTGCAAGAGAGAAACTAAATTTTCTTGGATCGTCATGTTTACTTGACAAAAAAGAGGGGCTAACAAAAATTCAGTCAAACCAGTTCAAAAGTGAATGATTTCAAATATACTTTGGATCAAAATTTGCAGGATTGAAGGAGAAACATACCTCTTGGGTGTCTCTACTATTGGTGACAGGTTTATTATCATTATTTTCAAGAATAATATGTCGAAACAAGTTGTTGGGAACATCTTTCACTATATGCCACTTAACAGGGAATTGGCCATTCCACTTGTCTTGCTGCCAATAATCCACACTTTTTTCAAAATCAACCGGTCCAATCATTTCAGCTATCCCGCAGAATTGCGCACTTGCATTTACCTGTTTATGGTTGCCAATATTTTGAACAGCGATTAGTAATATGCAAGTATAAATAAAGCACAAAAAAATTCACTAAATTTAGTATTGAAATTTGATAGAGCGAGTTACCGAGAAAAATAAGAAAACTGGGCAAGGATCTTCTTTCTTCTTTGCTTCATGGAATGCAGAATCTAACTTACGATTCCCATTGGAAGTGCTCGCCCAAACACCATATTTGATGCTCTTATGAACATTATCCTCAGTGTACGATTTAATTATGAAAAATCTGGCATCCTTATAGTCTGTCATAAAATCGGGGCTATTATAAAGACTATGATCAACCCTTTTATTTGGATTGTCCACGGAAGGATTCTTTTCATTCATCTGATTCTTTGCCCTATTTGCTCGTGGCCCTCGGTTTTGTTCATTAAGGAAATCAAGAGTGCCATTGCAATTGCATAACAGAGCACTTCCGATTCCTTGCCTCCTACCTTTCTCTGTAGTGACTGCTCCCCAATCCTTAATTCCGGAGTTCGTAAAAGGTGTTCCAAATGTATTACTGTGATATACACCAGCATGAGGATATCCTCTATCAACAGAACCTATAGAAGATCCAAAAGCATATGAGGACCGCTGCTGCTGTGAACCCTGAAATTAATAGAATAATAAAGTGAATACACTTTCAAAAAGAAAATTCCTCTGCATAAATAACTAGTTGTAAGATAGTATAAACTCGATCTCTGTATTATTTTAAAAGGATAGAAACAGAATTGATGACAATCACACCCGAATTAGCTAAAACATAACTAAGTGGCAATAGTGACAATGCAAATCCTAAAATGCAAAGATTCAGAATTGACCAGTGCTCATTAATAAAATGCAGAACAAAAAACATTAAAAAAAGCTCACTCATGGACGATGGAGTCTTGTCCTAGTATGGGAGTAAGCTTTCTGACAACCTCAATATTGTGGTACAATATTAATGCATGCAATTTAGTGCATAGTTATTTAAGGTGTGAGGCGCTTAAAAGTGCATATGTGTCGCGGGGCCTGAGGTGCAATGCACAAGGTGAGGCGCACGCCTTACCAAAGTCGGCCGCTCTAGATATAAATTTTTACAATTCAAACATATATAGGAAATTTCCACTAAAATATTTCACTAACAAAACTATAGTGGATAAAATATTAAACAATAATATAAATATAAAATTCACTAGTAAATAAATACATTATACACCTAATTCAAAATTTTTAAAAAACTTCAAATATCTAAATCACTGAAATCTTCATCATCTTTCTCAATCATATCATTATCATCATCACCACTAGATGTTTCATATTTGTATAGCTGAATCTCCATCGGTTTCCTAAGACCAACTACGCGCAGCAAGGCGAGCGCTTTTAATAACTATGATTTAGTGATTGTACCATGGTTAAAAGAAGAGAAAGAACTAAGTGCAGTGACCACAATCAATATTAACTTGCAGCAAGGAAATTTGTAAATAGTAAATTATTTTCAAATTTCAACTACGCTTAATATCTTTCATGCAAATGAAATGTTCATTTGTCTCTTTCCTAACAAATAAAAGGTATTAGATCAAATTGAAAAAAAAGTTCAAGTTGCAATAGCATAAGAAAAATAAGAATGTTGAAACCACATATTTACATAGTTTCCATTTCATAAAATAAGATAACAAATAAGAAATGAGAAACTACCATTCCAAAAGGAGCTGTGCTTTGCCCAAAAGAGTGAGCGCCAATAGGTTGTGGTGAAGCTGCAGGTGATAATAACGGAGTTGCAGACCTTGTTACATCTGGGGATCTCAACCAGTCTGAAAAAATGCAAGAAAAAAAGACCATCAGTCTTTGGGCAAACCAAAACGCAAGTATTATTACAGGCATCAATAAATACCTCCACCAAAAGAACCATATGATAGTTGATACCCAGGTCTTGGACTGAATAGCTGGGCATTGAAATTTGTGTTATCAGCAGGAAATGCACCCTGTTGATCAATTGGAAATCTCCAATCAGCTTGTGGAATAGGAGTCGCAGAAGAGATATATGGAATGCTGGTAGCAGATGGCTGCTGGTAATATGGGCCTGGGAACTGGAATTGCTGAGTGGAGTAAAGATGGCCATCTCCATTAATCGAAGGTAGAGGTGTTGTGACAGGTGAATATGGGCCATATGGCATCTGAGGACTGTAACCATAGCCGGTGTAGACCAGTGAAGGATTCTCATAGATGCCCTACAAGAAAAGTATCATAAAATTTTATCACAGAAATAAAACACAGAGACAAAGCTGTCATATAAATATTCATACTCACAGTTTGACCAACTTCCAGGTTTTCAAGATTTAGAAACTGAGATTGACCTTCCCAATCATTAATTGAGTTCTCGTATCCTGAAAAAAAACAGTATCAAACATCTTTCTGCCTTATTTCAAATTCATAATCAAATCATCTAAAATTAGATTGGGATAAATATTGTGTTTGTATCAAAATTCAAATTCATAGTCAAATACCCTAGAGTAAGTTGGGGCAAAAAAATATCCTATAAAAAACAGCAATGTCACAAATATGAACATGTAAAAGGTAGAGCTTGTAATCAGTCTTTCATGAATATTAGCAAGACACTTAAAAGTGCTATGGTAAAGTAAATCTGACCTCCATAAAAGGATTGTGCCTGAGGTGCAAACGAATGTTGTGGATACACCATGTTATCCACATGAACTGGATCAGATGAACTTAAATTCCCTTGGACATCTCTTGTGAGATCCATGTCACTCGGACCATGTGAAGCATCAGAGGTTGCCACTTTCTCATTTTTAGTAGATGGCTGCTGATAGAAGGGGAAAAAACTCTGATTATATTATACATCAGACAAAGCAGGTGCTAATGAAGAGTTACTTGTTTCCTTGTATTATCAACATTGACTGGTTTCTGCTTGGTGTTTGTGGTTAATAATGTAAGGGGTGTATCAGTAAATATAAGTTGTGAATAAGAAAAAAAAAGTGCTAATGGAAAAGATACCTGCTTGCTTGAATTGTCAATATCAACTGTTTTCTGCTCAGTGTTTGTCAATGATGATGTCAATGGTTCTACTGAATCTATTAGAGAAACACAGAGCAACTTGTTAATCCAACCATAGCAGGATATGGCAAAAGCCAAACTCAAACAAAAAGAAAAGGTGCAAGTACATGCATGTAGATGATCCACAAGTTAAGGAAAGTTACCACAATTATATGAATGTGTGATGTCACATGTGAATAGTAGTTAGGAATAAGTAAACCTAAATGTCATTTATAAATTCCTCATAAATGCAAAACCATACATGCAACTGTATGATACAAAGTTACAACTGTCTCATTGCATCAATTATCAAGATGCATTATTCAAAGATACAGAGACGTGACTAAATGAAGATGCATGTCAAAATTCTTATAGCAAGCTAATAGATTAACAATGGAGATAATTGATATACAATATGTGATCATATTATAGGAGAAAATAATAATTAAAGTTTAAACAAATTAGATGCATATGAAGATTTAAGACCTAATAATTATATCAAACTCTGGTAACACCATGACAAATTATTTAGTGAACATCATACAGAAAATTACAAAAAACAGCAAGTAGTATCCAAATTCCCAAATTTTCAAAAAAAGAGACAAAACTAAAAGCACAGAATACGGTGGCATAACTAATGAGACATGGTAAAATATATTAGTTTACAACATGGACTTAAAATAAGTTAAGTAATTAAATCTTGATAATCGAAAGTCAAGAGCTTGATGATCAAATTAAAATTAAAATACACGAATAAAGGTAAGGAAATAACTGTAGTTGGTCAAAACAACATTGTTAGACTTAAGAGCTTATGTTACTTGAGTAAATGAATTGAGTGCATAAAGGTATAATGGATTAACGTTCAAGATATTGACTACAATCAAATAATTACTGCAAACCAATGGTAAAAGAATATAGATGCTCTATCTTTGCAAAGTAGTAATGCTTCATGTTTACAGCTCCCATCATTGAATCCCTCGGATTACCTAAAATGGAGATCGACCCTCCCACATAAAGTAAATAGGACCCAACAATCTCAATATTGTACACTAACATCCTTCAGAATAAATCATTTTCTTGAAGGCCAGGCTGCCACAGAATGATTTTTCTGCCTAATACATATTTCCTAAATTTACATGCAATTTTTCACTTCCATCTGAGAAATCAGGATAACCAACACAATCCATAAGTTATATCTTTTTAAAATATACTACAACAACAACAAAAAAAACAAGTCTTATCTCACTAGGTGGAGTTGTCTATATGGATCCTTCTATGCCATTGAACTCTATCCCTACTATATTATCATCTATACTTGAATAAATTTTATCTTATTTTATTATTGTTAACCAAGTTTTTTTTGGTCTTCATTTTCCTGTTTGATGTGCATATTTGTAATAGTTTCACATTGCCTAAGTAGAGCATTTATTGGTCATCCAAGTATGTATCATCTTAAGCATGTCTCTAGGAATTTTTCCTCAATAGATGCAACTTCGATTTTCTCTCTAACTTTCAATTCTTATTTTGTCCATCCCCATATGTCCACACATCCACTTTAACATTCTCATCTCTACAATTTTCATCTTCTGCTTGTGTACTCGAGTCATAGCCCAACATTCAACATCATATAACATAGCAAGTCTAATCGTTGTTTTATAGAAGTTCCACTTTAGGATCACATAATACACCGACGTTTTCCTCTATTTCAACCATCCTGCTTGTATTTTACGTAAGACATCTTTCAATCACTCTGATATTTTACAAAAATGATTCTAAATACTTAAAGCTCTTAGTTGTAGACAACTCGTCCTCTCCTATCTTAACAATTATTTTATACTTCTAATATTGTTAAACTTAAATTCTATATATTTTGTTTTACTCTACTAAGTATAAAACCTTTCACTTCTAATGTTTCGCGCCGAGATTCTAATTTAGCATTTACACCTTCACGTCTTATCTACCAAATAAATATCATCTGCATGTTGTGTCCAGTAACTTCATCCATGATTAGTGTAAAAAGGTAAGGACTTAGAGTTGATTCTTGATGTAACCCTATCTTTATTGAAAATGCTTCAATTAATTCGCATGAAGTCTTCACTCAAGTCGTTACATCCTGATATATATCCTTAATTAGTTTAATATACGCTACACTAACAACTCTTTTTTCTAGTATTCTCCATATAATTTCT
>JBAMIE010176204.1:0-14087 GCA_037177295.1 Kaempferia parviflora | reverse complement strand
TTTATTTTTATTTATGATATTTAATAATATATATTATATTTATGTTTATTAATTATGTAATATTAATTATAATATATATTATATTTATTTTTATTAATTATATAATATAATTTTTTAAAAAAAATAATAAAAATATCATTGAATATTTCCACACCAAAAATGGTGTAAAATTTGATGATGAATTGGAGGAGTTTGGTGTTATTTTTACACCATAATATGGTGTTATAGTGTTGGGTTGGAGTTGCTAAGGCACAAGGTAGTAGCAGGGAGCCGGCGCCGGCGGGTAGGCCATCGCCGGCGGCCCCGCCTCCGACATCCTTCCGCAGGAGCAGCACCTGCACCCGCCGTGGTAGCTCTCCAGGTACGGCCGGTGGCAGCACATCGGCCCCGGCGCCGTCCAGAAGTACGGGTACGGCGTCACCATCACCGGATCAAATTTAATTCTCTCTGCTACCGCCGCCGCCGCCGCCTCTTTCTTCTCTTCCTTCTTCTCTTCCTTCTTCTTCTCCTCCTTCTTCTCTTCTTTCTTCTCTTCCATCTTCTTCTCCTCCTTCTTCTCTTCCTTCTTCTCCTCTTTCTTCTTCTCCTCTGGTTTCTTCTCTTCTTTCTTCTTCTCCTCTGGTTTCTTCTCTTCTGGTTTCTTCTCTTCTTTCTTCTTCTCCTCTGGTTTCTTCTCTTCTGGTTTCTTCTTCTCCTCTGGTTTCTTCTCTTCTGTTTTCTTCTCTTCTGGTTTCTTCTTCTCCTCTGGTTTCTTCTCTTCTGGTTTCTTCTTCTCTTCTGGTTTCTTCTCCTCTGGTTTCTTCTCCTCGATGTTCTTGATCACTTTCCCGGCCCTGCACTTGAGCTTCCTCGAGACCCTCTCGGCGTCAAACACGCCGGAGACCGTCACCGTCCCGCTCTTCTCGTTGAAGGCGATCGCCGTGATGTGCACTTCATCTAAACCGATCGAACACAAAACAATCAACACAAATTTCATGCAACAGCCATCTCCTTTCAAATCATCACGTTTACCTTGAAGCCTGCACAGAATCTTCCTTATCTTCTTGTCGCAGCGGCAGCATTCCAGATCAACTTTCAAAATCAACGTAGTATTCTACAAATTAAGAGATCATTCAAAAGAAAAGAAAAAGAAAAACCCGAGAATATTTACAGTCGCTGATCAAAGAAACAGCAAGAAGAAATTATAAAATTCCACGTCATGAAGAATTGCAGACCTTTCCTGCCATTGCTGATTGCTCGAGCGTGATGAAATCCTTGCAGCGAAGGCAGCCAAGCAGGGACGAAGAGAGTTGGAAGGGAGGTTGCTATAAAGACGGATCCTTCCACCCAAAGGCCACAAGTGGGAATTGGAGGGCAATCAAGGCAGTGGTTTCGGGCGCCCCCACAAATTCAATAGGACAAAACCTGAGACATGATTTGATTAATTGGTCTGGTTGAATCCATGTGCCATGAATGGTTGGGGCCGGAGACGTATGCGAATTGGTCATCGTCTCAGCAGAAGCCAGCAGATTTATGGTACAAACTACAGACTGATTCTGCTGTTCTTCATCAGATTTTGCTCAAAGATGCTAATTTGGTGAACAGAATGATGTGTGTGTTTTTTCCTGGTGTTTTGTGCTCATAATGAGTGTTTGATTTAATAATAGGTTTGCTTGGAATGATTGTTTGGTCTAATAGGTTTGTTTGAAATGGTTGATTGGTTAAATCTATTAAGATTGAATCGAATTTAGTACTATTCGAGCAACTATCGGGGCGATTCGCTTGCCCCCAATCGAATTGGTTGGTTTGATTGATTTGGCTAATAAAATAAAGTTAGGACAAAAGGTGGGAGCACAGATGACCCCATCAATGAAAAGGTGTTCATCCTTGATCATATGTATTCATGTGAAAAATATTAGGCGATCTAATAATTTATTATTTGGATTTGGTGTATCAAAACAGAATCATTTGGTAAATGGATTGAAGTTGATAGAATCAACACTATCATTGGCATTATATGATCAATAATTGAATTAGAGGATTAAAGTTTAGGAATGCAATTGAATTTTTAGGACTTGCTAATTGTACAAGAGCTAGGAAATATTTGGGACCCATAAATTAGGTAAGTTTAATCATTTAGTCCTCAATAGAGTTGGTTGTTCATGAATAATTTTATAGATTTTTTTTTTTGTATTCTTTTCAAATTTAATATTCATAATATGTTAAAAATTAAATTTGATTAAAAGTTTGAACAATGTTCATGAACAAGCTAGCTTGAGTTCAACTTGATAAGATTTTTATTAGACAAAGTTAAACATGCTCGATAAGTAAATAAACAAACTTAAACACAGTTAGATTTGGTTTGGCTCGTTTACACCCTGTAAATAACATGGATATACAATATCATATAACATGAATCAAATAAATAAAAAGAACGCATATGGAAACAATTCAAGTGAGAAATCCAAATTTGACCATTTTATTGGTAGCTTCAATGATTAAGTACTCAAAATTTTCACTTAAAAAAAATATGTTTTTTGCTTGTTATTGAAGAACAAGCATGACAACAGAGACCAGTTTGCTCATGAGAAATCACAAATCTTAATGGAGTTTAAATCCATTAACTAGATCCACAGCTTCATCCACAGATTTTGCCAATTCTTCAGCTTCTCCAATGTAGGAGTTAGGAGTCAAGTTCAAGAGAATTGCTTTTGCTTCCTCAGGCAAATCCAAGGTTTCTGTGAACTCTCTGATGCTTTGCTTCGAGACTTCTCTTCCTCTGGTCAGTTCCTTCAGCTTCTCGTATGCCTCGGGAACAGCATGCCTTCGCATCACCTAACAGCGCGAAAATAGTTACACAACACATCAGCTTGGTTTTCTCCAATAAGATTAAGAGGAGCTTGAACACATCAAAGGAAATATAAGTAAATACAACCAAAAAAAAAAAATCTAATCAGTGTTGACGATAGTCTACTTCCTTTTTAGTCGGAATCTCTTTGGTTGATTTAAACACTATAGTGGAACTTGTAGAATTGGAATCTTGTTATAATAAGGTAATGGTGAGAGATATGTAGAAGATATCAAGTCTTCCAAGTGTTTTATGGTCAGGACATAGTAATGCTGCCAAAGAACTAGTTGGTAAAATCTTCCAAACTGAAAATCTAGGCTTTGTTATAATGACTTCGATTAACATCGTAAAACATCCACGTAGCCGGTCAGAATGTGCATGTTCAACAAATATGGTCAAGATTGTCAACAACAGGATCAAATTTTGATGTCTTACTGTTTGTATCGGCTCAGCAAGGACTTCCCAAGTCTGCTCCAAGTCTTCATTCAAACGAGATTCATTGACCTGCAAAACAGCCATTTTGATTCAGAACAATCTAATTAAATTTCAAAAGATTCTGCGAGATAATCTGGTTCAGGGCAAAAGTTTTTTGTGATGCTTGTAGTGATTCCGCACCGAGAATCTCTTGCTACTGAAAGGTAATGATTCACAAGTTACATACCTCGAGCTTTTTGATTCCCTGTAGTGCACTTTTATAAGCTATAAGCGAGTACCCTAATCCAACTCCTAGGTTCCTCAACACAGTTGAATCAGTCAGGTCTCTCTGTCAATCACAACACGTAGCAAAGAGTAATCAGAGCATGAAAATCACCTCCACGGCCATTATAACTGAATGATACACCTAAGTTCATGTAAATGCTTGGATCTTACTAACAGATCAAAGTTTATCCATAAGTATACATATTGGTTGCCAAAAAAGGAATTTTATGGATGGTACCTGCATCCGTGAAACGGGCAACTTCATGCTCAAGGCTGATAAAATAGCATTTGCCAAGCACAGATTACCCTCACTATTCTCAAAATCTATAGGATTTACTTTGTGAGGCATGGTGGAAGATCCAATCTCACCGGCCTTTGTTATCTGAAAAGAGTGCAAGAGATATCGATCATCAATCCATTTCATCATAAGTGAAAAAGAAAGTCGAAGATCTGAACTCCCAAAGCAGGTTACCTGTTTGAAGTAACCCAGAGATACGTAGTTCCATATATCTCTGTCAAAATCAGTTAAGATGTTGTTAAATTGAAGGATGTTATTGAAAAGCTCTGCGATATAGTCGTGTGGTTCAATCTGCATGGGGAGAGAAAAGATAATAAAATACATTTGAAATGCACTTCTGGACCATTGAGAATATGCACAGTGCTTTCTTTATGTAAATTGACTTGTAGAACATAAATCCAGTTCCAAACATAAGATGCTATATGTGACGGTGAAGAAATCATTTACACGAAAAGCTCCATATATCTCTGTCAAAATCAGTTAAGATATTGTTAAATTGTAGGATGTTATTGAAAAGCTCTGCAATATAGCCGTGAGGCTCAATCTGCATGGGGAGAGAACAGTAAATTGCAAGGTATCGCCAAAACTACTCTTAGCAAATTGTAGCCAAATACACTAATCCAAGTCAACTTCAGTTAATAAAATAAAAAGGATACTCTTGCAATAAAAATAGCAAGAATAAGTTAGTCTAGCCACAATTATAATATAATAAAAACACTTGAAATGCACTTATGGTCTCTGGACCATTGAGATCATGGACCGTGAATTCTTTGATGTAAGTTGACTTGTAGAACATAAATACATTGTAGCAAAAAGGTGAAATCCGTCACCCCAGCGGCCCCACACGGTCATTGTACAACATAAATCCAGTTCTAGCCATAAGATGCTATGAAGAAATCATTTACACAAATCAAGTTGACAACATGATCCTTAGCAATGGATGACAGTATACTCATTCAAACAAAAGAAATACCTGTGTTACATATGCATTAAAATCTACTCCCAGAGATTGTACAAACTCTGCAGTAATGTCTCTCCAGTTGATATTGGGATATGCAACTTTATGAGCATTATAATTTCCAACTGCACCAGCAAACTTCCCAAGTATCCGAATTCTAGAGAAAGTCTTTCCTCTCTCACCAAGTCTGACTGCAAAATTCGCCATTTCTTTTCCCAAAGTCGTAGGTGATGCTGGCTAAAATAGGAAAAAAAAAAAAGTTGCAATCTATTGCAGTGTACTTAAATCATTTAACTTGGGCCGTATCAACAGGATTTGCTAGCAATATCAAAATTGTTTAGGAAATTTCTTTCAAGTTGTAAAAAAAAAAGAGGAATGTATTATGAACAGCTCAAATTTCATGATACTTGGTGGGATGAGACTATGAAGTATGAACCTAGTCATAATATAGCATGAATATTTCAAAGGACAACAACTAACAACAAGAAGAACCAATAGAAGTTAAAAAATAAGCAAAACAGATGAATAATTGGAAAATATAGTCAAGGATAAACATTATTTATTATTTATATGACGCAAGAAACTTGTTTATCTCAAGCAAGAAACTTTTATGTGCTTCTCTAGAATAGAAGTTTGGTTGAATATAAATAATTTTAATTTTTTAAACTTCATCTTGGATAAAATGAACTTCAAAATTTCAGGGGCACTTACATCATCACAAATTAGACGAAAAAGAAATCTAATTCAGAGATTACAATTAACAAATATTTCTTGGTCGGATGGTGCATAAGTGGCATGCACTACAACATCAAGTTACTCAACACTACAACATCAATCTACTCAACATTACACCATCTTTGATTATTAACTTGTTGGTTATACTACGATCTATACAAAGCAAAGAATTTAAGTGGTGAGCAACAAGAACCAACAGTGGATCAGCAATAAATGTCAAAACTTTTTAGCTACAAGTCGAAAGCAACTTATATTGGCAACACACAAGAAACTACAATGTTCTCTAAAATACGAGGCACCTACCTGGCCATGTGTGCGAGACAACATAGGAATGTGTGCATTTTCCTTCGCAAGAGTGCATATTGCTTTACACAAATCAACCATGACCGGAAAGATAACGTCATTCAGAGCCTTTTTTAGTGATAAAGCATGAGCCAAATTGTTTATATCCTCGTACGTGCATGCAAAATGAAAAAACTCAAGCACCTGGAAGAAGAGTACAAGAATAATCAAGAACCATTAGACTTCATATCCTAAACTAACATTTGACATACAGAAAACATTAGAAGTAAATATTGACTAACCTTTGCAATCTCTGTATGAGATTTACATTTCTTCTTCAAATAGTACTCCACTGCTTTCACATCATGATTGGTTATTTTTTCAAAATTTTTCACTTCGGTAGCATCATTTATATCGAAATTGTCAATAATTTTTTCCAAGAAAAGATGAGTATCCTGACTAAACTGCGGGACCTCCACAATTTCAGGGATTTGAGAAAGCTTTTGCAACCATTTTACCTGCAAAGAACCAATTGGATGGCTATTGTATGAGATCAGCTAAAGACATCCATCAAAAAAGAATTTTTATGTGCTTAAACACAAAGTTTCTACCATCTATTTGCACATTCTGTTGAAATATTGCTCAGAAGTTGGCCAATTCGACGACTTAATATTCATAGTATTGAGTGTTTATGATAAGGTATGTTGTTTTTGACTGGTGATGGGGGCTACTGATGTGGGTTGAGTTTCATTAATATTGGTTTTACCCTTCAAATTTTCTCATTATTTAATTTAAGGGTCGGTAAAACTGCTTCATTAACATTTTTTTATGTAGAAAGAAAAAAAAACAACTATTTGTGCATCTTTTTTCTACAGGTATTTTCAAACATCAAAACAAAGAAAATGAATATTTAATTAAAAAAGATCAGATATTCTGGAATTTTACAAGATTATCGAGCTGATGGAAATTTATTATTGAAGTTGTAAGTAGAGCTAGGAAGCATTATCAATAATAACAGATATGGATGCGCAAAACCTACCACTGGTTCATTAACATTTTTTCTATAGAAAGAAAAAAACAACTACTTGTGCATCTTTTTTCTACATATATTTTCAAACATCAAAACAAAGAAGATGGATTTTTAATTAAAAAAAGATCAGATACTCTTGAATTTTACAGGATTATCAAACCGATGGAAATTTATTAATGGAGTTGTAAGTAGAGCTAGGAAGCATTATCAATAATAACAGATATGGATGTGCAAAACCTACCAAATTTGGAACAATTTTAAAACTAAAGCATGACAAATTGGAGAAAACGATTATTATGTTAGTATCTCCTCATGTTACAAGTTGAACCATATACATTTGTCATTCACCGTGATGATGAAGAGAAAATTCCAATAAATCTAAACACAAAATTATTATATCACTGATCTAATCAATGAATACACTATTTTGTAATATTTAAGGTAACTATGAGTCAGATATATTTTCCATAAGGTGCATTGAACTAGCATATTTATTTTGATAATTGCACATAAACTCCTAATATAGAAATCTTATACTTATTAAAAAATATTTGACAATTATAAGAATGTTTGCATTCTCTACGTATGTTTTATAAGAAACCTAGTAATCCAGTAAGTAGTAGAGTTTTCAGATGATCATATCAAGTGAAAGTGTTTGATACATATAAAAAACAGCTCTACTCACAAAATTTCAAATTTGAAATCATAATAATCCCCTCTGTAGACAACATTGTTCTAGCTCAAATAAACTCTTACATCCCTTATTACTAAAAGCCAATATTAGCAACAAGCTAATATCAAAAGAATCAATATCTGCCTCCTTCACTAATGCAACAAGCACACTTCCTAGGAGTTGTTTATTCTGCTGGAGTTCAAAAACACTTTAGAGCATGTTAATGTCATGATAATCTAAGTTAGAATTTAGAGTAGGACATAATTAAGCTTCGAAGCAACAAATGGGATTACAAAATTTACTGAGCAAGAATACTAACCTCAACCAAAACCCGGTAACGAATTAGCCCATATTCACTGAAGAATGGGCGTAAATCCTTGACCTTTTGCATATAGCGTCCATCCAACGGTGACAAAGATGTTGTATTTGATGCCAAATCCCAATTGGAAAGATCAACCATGTTATTCTTCTTCACCTAAAGAAAGTAAGATCCTTATAGTCAATATATTATACAAATTGAATAAATTTAATTTCATCTACAACCAAATGCTCTGTCCACTGTCAACAAACAAACAAAAAGAAGTCCAACAACATTGTTCTTAAAAATTATGGCTCCCAAAAGAATTAAATAAAACATTTGTTGCATCAAAAACTCGTGGAAGACCATAAATCTACAACAATGGAGTAAGTTTATTAAAGGAGCAAACTTTTCGTTTGTTAAAATGCTCGATCGAGAAACGGAAGAAAGGTACCTCTTTTGGAGATGAACTCTGAGAACCGACGGTCAAGGACGACCGGGGAGTAGGTAACAAATCGGACCTGACGAGGACAGGGCCAATCTCCCGGCTCCTTAAGCGCCCAAATCTCCTAGCGGTCAGGGGCGGTGAGGCCCCTGAGATCCCGGAAGCTCTCATGAAGGCTGCCGCTTCGATCGATCGTCCGTGAGGTTGGAAGAGCGGACGGGGATGAACCCGGCGGAAATGGGCGCTTTAAAATGGCAAGCGCAGGGCAGAACTGGCACCACAAAGCGGCGTCAAATGCTCTTCGGTCTTCAAAAATATCAATTTTGGACAAACTGACTGTAGTTTATTTCCTTCCCATAAAATTTAATATTACATTAATTTTTTGTTAAGAAAGGGCAAACATGTATTTCCGAATTGATCAAACGGTGCACATCAATTTTTATATTTACCAAAGGCGTGCACAATTACATGTTGTTGCTGGTTTATCCAAAATCTTTTTTTTTTCTCTTTCTTTTTACACTAGGATTTTTTATCTCCTCTTTTTTCCTCTCTCCGGTCCTACCATCTCTCTTCTTTCTCCTTTATCTTTTACATGGACACATACATAATGTTTACCTAATATATAAATCATATCATACCCACGACATTTAGGTATAATTGATTCTTTCGATAATATTTTAGCATCTTTAAAGAAACAAAAATAAATAATGGAGGGCACCGTTAGACTCCTTGCAACCTTAGAAATTGATAGACCAAAAATGGTAGATATCTGAGATCTCTAGGTCAATCAATGGATTTTGATCAAAATCCACTGACGGACCTAGACAAATTTGATTAGACTCATTTCAGCTCTTGTGGATTTCTGTGATTGCAAGGTGTTTAAAGGTGTCATTCATTGCTTATTTCGGCTACTCTTAAAATATTATCAAAACAATTAACCCAATAAAGGCCTAATATGGTTCTGTGGGCTAATTTCTTTGATAATATTTTTAACATCTATGGGAAAGCTAAAATAAACAATGAAGAACATTGTTGATCGACTTCTTACAATCTCAGAAATTCATAGGACTTAAAATGGGTCCAATCATACCTGTCTAGTTCCATGAGTATATTTCGGTAAACATCCACTATCGACCTAGAGACATCATATTGCAACAATTTCAAGTCCTATGGATTTTTGAGGTTGTAAGGAGTCCAACGATGCCCTCCATTACTTTTTTTGACTTCTCTAGAGGTGTTAAAATATTATAAAAAAATCAACCCAGCATAAACCTGATATGTTTCTGTGGGCCTGATATGATTCTATATCAGGCCTAATGTTGGTCAGATATGAACCATATCAGCACCACGTTGGCCTCATTTCAGGTCCAACATGGGCCTAATATGAACGTGGGCCTAATACGAAACCATATTAGGCCCACGTTGGACTGAGTTTTTTTGATAATATTTTAATACATTTGGAAAAGTTGAAATAAGTAATGGAGGGCGTCATTGGACTTCTTGCAACTTTAAAAATCAACAGGACCTGAAATGAGTCCAATCAGACCTGTCTAAATTCATTAGTGGATTTCAGTCAAAACCTACCGATCGAGCTAGAGACCTTAGTTATAACCATTTCAAGTCCTGTAGATTTCTGAGGTTGCAAGGGTGCCCTCCATTGCTAATTTTGACTTTTCCAATGTAGGTTGATTTGCACCCACATTGGATTAATCTTTTGAATAATATTTTAACACCTCATAAATCTACAAAACCTGAAATAAGTCCAATATGACCTATCTATCCAAGCCAGACACGCAACATTTTAGTTGATGCTTTGTACAAGAGAAATTATACCACAAAATCATAACTTTCAAAATTACATTACATTGCAAACAAAAACCACAACGTAAGAATAATTTGCAACACAGTCAAATCTATATAAGCTAGAAAGAATAGTTTAAAAAAAAATAATCAAACAACTCGAATAAATATACTAAAACATATTAAAATAGATGAACTAATAATAATAATAATCTTGTAAATAGTATCCAAAGTTCAAAGTACCCATCAAATAAATGAAGTGATAAATGCTTCAAAATGCAGCATAATTAAGTTATAATAAGCTTAATTGTGAATGTGAAACTTATGTTACATTGTATCCACTTATTTTGAATTAAATAATTGTTAAGTTATTCAAAATAAAATTCCTTCCCAAAAGTTTATTGTGATATTTTATCTCATGAAAAAAGAAACAAATAAAAGTTTTTGATTGGTTAACTACGATCAAAGTTAAAATTAAATGAGTAGAATTTTTATGTTTTCTGACTAGTGCAAAGTTGAATTTGTATTCAGTAGAATGGATTTTTTTATTTCAACAAATGAAAATTATTTCCATTTTTTTTTTATCACGGATAATAATTAACTTAAATAACAGCATCATTCTTTTTTACTAATAGAGATACCATACAAGTATTGAATGGCTAAACAATACAGGTTAACAATAGTTACGTTGAGGAAAGTGTTTATAACCGTAAGGCATATTTCTTGATGCAAATCATAAAGCACATATTGAGTAGAAGATATAGAATAACAATTTAAATTGAACTCAAAAGAAAACAAGAATTACCTAAAAGACAACCTCCACTATGAGATAAATCAGGCCTAACCTGAGCTTGATGTGGAATCATATCAGGTCCAACGTGAGCTTAATATGAAACCATATAAGGTCCACGGCTCATATCTGGTTTATGTTGAGTTGATTCATTCGATAATATTTTGACACCTCTAGAGAAGCTAAAATAAGTAATAAAATGCATTGTTGGACTCTTTACAATCTCAGAAATCTATAAGATCTGAAATGGTTGCAATCTAAGGTGTTCAGGTTAATTAGTCGATTTTAATCTAAACCCACTAATGGATCTATACATGTCTAATTTGACCTATTTTCATGTCCTGTGCATTTCTGAAATTGCAAGGAGTCCAACGATTTCTTCCATTATGTATTTCAGCTTTTCTAGAGGTGTTAAAATATTATCAAAAAAATCAGCCCAACGTGAGCTTGATACAGTAAACCATATCTGGGCCAACGTGGGCTTGATACGGAACCATATCAGGCTTATGTTGGGTTGATTTTTCTGATAATTTTTTAATATCTCTAGAGAAGCTGAAATAAGTAATAGAGCATACTGTTGGAGTCCTTGCAACCTTAGAAATCCACAAGACCTGAAATAAGTCTAATCGGATCTATCTAGGTTCATGAGTTTCGATCAAAATCTACTGATTGACCTAGACCTCAGACTGTAACCATTTCAGATCTTATGAATTTATGAGATTGAAAGTAGTTTAACGGTGTCCTCCATTATTTATTTCGGCTTCTCCGAATGTGTTAAAAGGTTATCAAAAGAATCAGCTACAGCTAAACGTTGTGGGCTTGATATGATTTGTATATTAGGCTCACGTTATGCATGCATGCATGTAAAAGAGAAAAGAAAAAGAGGAGAGAAGAGGAAAAAGAAGAGAAATTACATGCATAGGAGAGATTAAAGAAAGAGAAAAAAATGACAGAGAAGAGAGAAAGAGAAAAAGTTAGACCACCGTCCTCATTTTTCTCTCCCATACACGATCTCCCCTCCTTCTCGCCATCTTCCTCGATGGACCACCGTCCTCATCGACCCAAGTCTAATCCTCTCACCAAATCCCTACAATTTTCCTTAAACCAAACCCAAACTCACTCTCAACTCTGTTCAATTGAACCAAGGTATAAAAACTAATTTTTCGTGGATGAATAGTAGTTGCGCCTACTGTTCATTCGTGATTTCTGCTTCGTAGATCCGATCTCATCTTCTTCCTTCGTCCCAAGCTACAAAATTATCAAAGGAGTTGAAGGCAGCTACTAGATTACCATTGTGTCGCTATAATCTCACCGGAGAGGGTTTCTTTGGCGAGTTTGCTGAATTCTAAACATACCCTGTTTCTTTCTCGCCGCAACTCAGATTTTCTTTCTTGTCTTCATCGACAATCAGCGAAGTGGTTCTTTGGTGATTACTAGCAATTATCGACGTCCATCCACTCACTCATAGATTCGTACTCCTTAAATCAGTTCAAATTTTCAGATTCTAGATTTCTAAATTATAGTGCAAGCTTGAATCTAATTTCCACTTCGGAGAGGGTTTCATCGTAGTAAATTGTCAGATTCAGATTGTATCCAAGTTCAGGAGTTCACCTTCTTCTTCTTCCTTGATTATGAAGTTGTGGGATACATCTTTGGCTCTTGTGTGACGGTAAGATTGTGTGACTTGTGAAGTTGGTTGCATTAGAGATTAGTTTAATTTTATTTTTGTAATTTTTCTTCAATTCCACATTTTCTTAGATCTGAACAGCTTTGTTGACATTCGATTAATTAATTTTATAATCTAGCATTCCTTTGTTTAGTTTAATATTTGTAGAGGATGCAATCATATTTTGATGTGTGTGTCAAAGAGTTTAAGTTAGGTTTCATGTGGATTTGATGTGTATTTAAGTCATGTAGTTAGGACTTGAAGAACACATGGAGATCTCATCCAAGGGCTTCGACTTTGAGTCTGTGAAGGATATGGAGCATCCGAGGGACCGCCAGACGTAGAGAAACGGAGTGGAGCCGAGGAAGCAAACTTCGAGGGCAGAGTGAAGGATGACATGGAGACAAGCCGCGGGTTTGTAGGGACGAGGCCAAAGGAAGAGAGCTTCAAAAGGAGACTCCGGAGAGATGAGAGTAGTGAAATGTAATTGTACCAATCGACTGATACCATGACCAGTCGACTAGTGCCGAAATGTGAGTGGAGAAGAAACTCACAGAAAGATTGATTGAGTGAGCAGTCGATCTGACCTTTGGGTAGTCCCCGACAAGATATTTAGGAAGACTCTATACTTTACCCCGTTAGCATATTGATGCAAGGAAACAGCAGTTTCGAACTTACAGACGAAGTCCTCAGGGTCCGATTTACCATCGTATATTCCAATGGATGGTCCTTGGAAGTGCTTGGGCATAGGATCTTGCAAAACATCCCGGACAAAGGGTGAGACTTCCTACGGGATTAACGCCTTATGAGGGCCCTCTTTTCTACGCTCTTCTTCCTGTTGCGGAGTACTGAAACATGCTGTATGTTCCTTTTCCAAGGGCTCTTTATGAAGGTGATCCCAACGAACCTTTATGGGCGCCCCGGGAGGGGAGATGGAGTGCCTTCGTGTCGCAGAGATAGCAACCCTTAGCGTTTCTATCACCACCGGTGTATTCCTCTGAGGAAAAAGTCCAGTTGCAGACCTTTGTTCTAATGCCTTCGTTCCGACATTAGTGATGATCGCATCCAACTCCTCCTTTGTCAAGGTTATCTGCTGGTTCAGTTGATTCTCTGAGTCCACCATCACTGGCTTCTTCCGGTGACAGATGTTAAATTCCCACAGACGGCGCCAAATTTGTTTCGGTGAAGAACTACCTCGATGACCTACACCAAAGGAGCAATTAAACCATAAGAGATAGTGGATGTATCAGGAAAAAGATCTCCAGACCTGCAAGATTAACACGAGCGTTAAAGGGAAACCTCCGGAAGAATTCCGGCGGAAACCCCTCTGATGCTCAAGTGAGAGGATCAAGAGGTTTAGAGTTTTTTAATTAGAACATAACTAATCTTAGAGCCTTACCTGAGGCTCCTCCTTTGTATTTATAGGTAACTCTACCTCATAATTAGGGCTAACCTGGTCTCTCTGGGAGACGTGCCCACCGCCACTCCTTTCCATATTTGTCTCACTAGGAAAAAGTCCCAATTCCTTAAATTGCTATTTCCTTTATAACGTTCCTTGATTAGGCAAGAAATATTTCTTCTATAAT
>JBAMIE010176160.1:0-14090 GCA_037177295.1 Kaempferia parviflora | reverse complement strand
CACATAAGGGTGTGCAGAGTAAAATATATATATATTCTTTCAAGTTTCATGCCATTTAATTTGTTCCCTGCAAAAAACTTATTGTGGATGATGTGATGTCTCATGCAAATGGGATTTGCTAAGCTACAACTTAAAACAACAGGGGGGGTTTCTTTTCTTTTTTCTTGGTCAAATTATTTGTTGGGTTTAATGATAAGGGAAGGCCTTTGGCATGTGGCACTCACGTGTGACAACCCTAGCTTTCTTTGTAGATATTGATGAATATTCAATTAATTCAGTAGTAAATTAATTAAAAATTAATTTAATATTAGCTAATCGAATTTAATCAATATTTATATAAAATTAACACTAAATTTATTTTAAAAAATAATATAAAATTTATATAAAATTAATTTCGAATTAACTGAATACTCATCCCTATTTACTTCTGGTATATTCATTCATTATTTAAAATTTAATTAAATAAACAAGCATAGAAAAGTGATCTTGCTTTATTAATGTTCACGGATTAAAGTCTTATTTTTTATAATTTTATTTCTTTAATTTTATATCCAAATAAACAAAATTGTCATATTTATTTAAATATATAAAACATGTATTTTTACAAATTTTATAATTTTACAGTGAGTTCTGCCCGCTCAATAAAATATTTGATAAGTTTAAGTTTAAAAAAATTAGCAAAACAAATAAAAAATTTTAAGTACAATTAAACTAAATTATCTGAATAAGCAAAAACGATTGTATATCTGGATTATAAAAATAATAATAATAATAATGCACGTAACCTAAAACACAAACCCAACTTTGACTAGAAATTATATTGAGTGTTCTTAAGAAATAGAGTGTGAATCTGAACAATTTCAACGAACCAAACACAACCTTAAACCTCCTAAGAGCTGCACTATAAACAATATAGGGGAGTTGGGGTTTCTTTTTTCTTGGTCAAATTATTTGTTGGGTTTGATGATAAGGGAAGGCCTTTGGCATGTGGCAGTGACGTGCTGCAACCTTAGCTTTCTTTACTGGTATGGATGAATATTCGGTTAATTCGATAGTAAGTTAATCGAAAATCGATTTAATATTAACTAACCAAATTCAATCAAAACTTATACAAGATTAATACTGAATTAATTAAATTAATATTGAATTTATTTTAAAAAATAATTAAAAAATTTATACAAAATTAATTTCGAATTAACTAAATATTCATCCCTATACATTCATTCATTATTTAAAATTAAATTAAATAAACAAGCACTATAACCAATATAGGGAATGCCAAAATCCCTATACAACTAAACTCTGAGTCTCATCAACTCATCTGTTGCTTAATTCGAGCCGGTATATACTTCAACACCATTATGTACACAATGAATAACTGAATACACTTGCGCCGAGAAAATTGTATTCTCGACAAACAAAATGAGTACCGGAAGGAAGAAGTGAACGAGCGTAGCCTGGTTGAGATTGTTTGCATGCTCTAAAGCTTGTCTGATGTATCTTACATCTGAAACATGTGGACTACTCATCTGAGCTGCACAACTTTGTCAAATGCGCTGAGCATTTAGACTGTAGACGCCAAATTTTTAGACTTTTAATATGTGGATGAACAAAATGAGAATCTGACAAAGGTACTAAATTTAAATGAGAGTCCGCAGCCGAGTCAATAGAGTTTGCATGCTCTCGAGCTTGTCTGTGAGATACTTTATGTCTGCAACGTGTTGTGATTCATCTGAGCTGCTTAACTCAGTCATGAGCGTTGAGCATTTAGACTGCAAGTCCAAAATTTCAACTTCCAATGAAGTAATGGTGGACTCCAGATTATCACCGAGCATGGCGTTAGATACGGAGGAGGTTCTAGGGGTGAAACTGATGCTGCCAAAACTACTTCGGCGACTTAATTTTCCTGGTGTCAAATTTCTGTGCATACTCCCACTTCCTGCAAGGTCAATCAGAAAATAAGAGATGGAAGATTGTGTGAAGATGAAGCACTCCAATCACAAAGACATTTATCAGTGTCAAGTTAACTCAATTAAGCTATTGCTAAACCAACAAGAACAAACAATAGACATGCAAGTTCCAACCATTTGGGGATAAGCTACATGAAATTTATCCACTTTTACTCGTGCTGAGTTTTCTTTTGTCTACCTCACACATCTTTAATCCTAATTGATTCAACGTTATAAAATTCAAACTAATATCCAATCTATTAATGCACTTTCAATTGTGTGCTGGGTTTTCTTTTGTCTACCTCACATCTTTAATCACAATTGATTTAATTTGTCTAATTATAGAATTCAATGATCGTCTTTGAATGCATCCATATCATCAATCATTGAACACATCCAAATAGTTTGAATTTGTGGTTTTGTTCTCTTATTATCTATTTGAAACTATACTTGGGCATGCATCAAGTTAACCTATCACAACTAAATGAAACAAATAAGAAGAAACCCCAAACAATTCATCACATACCTAAGTTGGAAAGTTGATCCATAGTACCCTGACCTAGTGATTTATCAAGCTTAAGTAAACGCAGCATCCCAGCAGCAATCCTACCCATTGAATCAACTTCAGATTTGCAAAGAAGAATAAGGTGCTCCAGTTCCTCTTTTGTAGCAATCGCTTCAATCTGCACAATGTGACAAATCAACAAATTTAGCAATGTCAATTTCCACCCTAGGCCCGCATGAAAAAAGAGAAAAACAATAGGTCGACTATTTACCGGTTCCTTCACTGAAAACTTTATATTTTCCACTACCCACTTTGTTTCCATCTCAATATCATCCTCGGAGGAAACCAAGCAGACTTCAACGTCTACCCCATTATTCTTGAAGTCTCCAGTTGTCAAATTTCTCTCTATTCCATATCTGTCCCTTGTACTTGGTTTCAATGCCTGTAGACCTTCTATACCTACCTGCAATCATCACAAGAAAAGTATTTGAACCACAAGAAAATATAGTTATCAAGCAGTTTTACCGTCAGATTAAAGTAAAATTATGTTATCTCATCTTAGCACAGTTACTGCAAAAGTTCATCAGTGAAAATTATAACTCATTATTGGTTTTCTGCTGAAGGTATTCATGGTTAGAAGAATACTTGTAGTTGAGGGTTGAAAAGCATGAAGCAAATGGCAAAAAAATATGAGGTCCTAACTCTTGCTAACGCAAAAAAGTTTATGACTAATTTGGCCACTGATGACTAAGTCCATTTTGACTTTTCAGTTTGTGGTTTTTAAATCATTTTTCCCTCACTGATTGGTCCAAACAACTATGATGATGTTGATATGCAGCATATCAACCATATGGAACTGCAAAGAAAATTTGCAATGATTTCTGCATTTCTACAAAGTATAATGATTGCATGCACTTGACTATTTTTTATTGGCTTGTATACAAAGATGAAAATGAATGTGATCTATGAAAATTTGATCCCATTAGATGTTTACCGTTATTAATTCTATAGGAAACTTCTTCCTCAAGCCTGATCTCCCCATATTTGATGAATTTGATTCGGTACTTTTTGCTTTTACATTCAAGCTCTGGAAAGTTGTATGCCAACACTTCTCTTCTCTGCTTAGATTATCACTTGATTCCGGCAACCATCCTTCTGTCTCTTGGGCTCCTTCGAGTGCAAATAACCAATTGTTGAATGTAACACATACATCAATATCATCTGGCATCCGCACCTCCAAAAGGCTATCATGATCCTCCTCTTTGGGTGTTTCATCTGATATGGAATGATGTTAATCAATCTACCAAAGAATTCTAATCAATTGTGAAATCAAAATGAAGAAGTGTGACATGGAGCATCACCTAATTTGATAAACAGGATACTTTAGCAGCATGACAAGTGAAAATAAATGAAAATTATCCATAGTCAACACCTTATTATCTACTTAAATATTGAAGAAGAAAATTTCATGAATTAATAGGATACTATTTAGGTTAGGATTATGTGCCTTTTGTTAGGTATATCTGTAAAAGCAGTACCATTTATTATATCATAGAGCATAAAGCTAACAAAACTAAAGCATTAGCATCCATTTGGCATGGTAATATTTGAATAAAACAAAATAGTGTATGATCTAAATAAGAAAAATGTATACTTTCTTCCTTGTCAGCTTCAATGGGAGGTGATGCTCTGAAAAGTTTTGCCAGAGGTCCAGAAGATAAATTCTTCAGTCCTTTCAACAATCCCTCTCCTGGACCACCATCTGGCCCAAGTATACCAAATTGATGCAGCAAAGACTCAGTATAAGTCATACCACCGCCAAGATGCACACCATTGACGTTGAAAGATGCATTTAGACTATGGGACTCTGTATCTTGAACATCATAAGGGATCACATGAACAATCGTTATGTCAAGAAATGGAACTGATTTCTTTTGATGTTTGCTTTGATTATCAACCCAAAATACTGCTTTCATTTGAGGATATTCATTGTCATTAACTAGACAGCTTTCATTTATGACTTTCTCATGAGCTGTCCCCACTCCATCCAAACAGTAGACAGAAGACGTCTCCCAGAGTATGCTAGTAGAAACTGCAAAAGCACCACCCAGAGTCCGATGAGAAACTTTTAAGAATAAAGATTGCCCATCAAACTGAACCAGAGTCTTATGGATATCAGTAGATGACGATTCCAGAAATTTGAGATGTAGATTGTTTACTGCTAAGGTTACTGCAGTATCACTCGGCATCTTTTTCATCATCTCATTTCCAAAACGGTCACCCATCCTCTCTTTGTCACCTTTGCTGGCTTTTGTTATCTTTTCAGTAACACGACCAAAATAGGCATACAGATCTAGAACAAAGAATAGCTGCTCAACTGATGCGTTGGAGATATATTGCTGGCAGGCAACCCCAATTCGGACAACACCTTCAGGTGGAGGTACTTCTAACAAAGGGTGACCATCTGAAGTAGCCATAGCAGCTTCAAAACATACTTCGTGGAATTCAACACAACTCCATAAACCTTCATACCAGTCAGTAGAATTCATCTGTTTGGTTGAACTGTTGCAGGTTTCTAGTGAAACACTAAGATGCGAAACTCGGGTAGTCCACTTCTTCTGACTAGCATCAACGGGTTGGTATTCCCAGAGACTAAAACAAGCAGGATCAGTATCCAATTTTAGTAAAGTGCATTTCAGCGATGGTGATTGAGCGAAATACAGATCCTCAACATGAAGCCTTGCTCCAGAAAAGGATGTATGAGAAAAATGGTTTCCATTGCCAGACAAATCATTCGTCTTTTGCATATCTAGAGGAACAACAAGGTCAAACTCTTTTAGGATAAATTCAAAAGAGTTCACTGAAAAATCAGGCCGCACAACACCGGGGTTGACCACAATGCCATCAGCTAAGAAAGAGGAAATCCTAAAACACGATTCTTCTTGAAGAATTATCTGAAAAGGCATAAAAAAGTAATTTGAAAACAAAGGCATGAAAGTGAAAGAAAAATGAATTCAAATTGAGTGAAATTTAATACCATAAGTGGTTGACAGTCAATAACTGTTCGGGAAGCAAACTTTGGAGGGTTTGGAGAAGGATTGATTTGGAGGGAATGGAGAGAAATCAAAGGAACGCCAATACTAAATTGCATGTGCTGGTCTTGTAAAGGATAGATTGGAGGGCAAAAATTCTGACCTACATGAAGATGTAATGAATAGTGTCAGTTCCAAATAAATTGACTGTACTCCTAGTTTTAAATACTTAATTTAGTAAACTTAGCAATAAAAGGATAGTAGAAGTTAGGTAAGTACCAAATTCTGGAACATGTCGAGTTCCCTGAGAAGCAGACCTCAAAGAGGGTTGAATCAAGGTGCATGGAGGGTGTGAAAAGGTGTCCCTACAAACAAACAAATTGTTGGAAGTTTGAATTTGTAATATATTGATCACAAAGGTATTATAAAAACAACAAGTTCTACAAGGTTTGGCAAGAGAACCAATGCAACATGCTACTGTTTCTTATATTCAATTATTAATACAGGCCTTTTAAGTTCAGCATTAAAGCTCATTGAGACAGTTTGCTTATTTACTTGTGCTATGAGGATTACTTGCATCTAATCTCTCTTCCAAGCACATATATTTGTTGCCAAGTGCTACCTTTTTACCATGATACAGTGATTGCTCACACAACGTAACAAGCATGAGGGACGTTTAAAGGGGATGTGATAATTTAGTAAAAGGCAAAGAAATTCCCAAGAGAAGGCACAGAAATTACCTCAAAAATAGCCCCCCAAGCAAGATGCGAGATAAGGTCTTTGTAGTTTCTCCATCAGATAGACTAGCCTATTAGATGACATAGCTCCAATGAATCCAATATCATTAACAAATCAAAAACAGGTATTACGTATTGAAAAAGATTTTAGGAGCAGACAATTCATAATATAATGCCGCCTTTACCTTAAATTAAGTTGCAGGAAAGTTGAGTTTATTTTAAGGTGAAAAAGAATTAAGTTAGGTTTCATAAACACAAACACAAATGTAGAAAGACACATTCATTTCTGTTGTATGCTGTAATATTTTGTTGAACAAAAAGATTCCACATAAGACAACTTACCCGTGAGAAAAAGAGTGACTGCATTAGAAGTTCAAGTTGAAAGTCTGACAACAATTGCAATTTGTAAATTCATCACGAAATAAGCTTTCAGATAAAAAGCAAAAGCCAACTTGGCATGCAAATGAGATTTATGAATGATCCTTACCGGCATCTTTGATACATAGAAATATATGATCAACAATAACAGATACCAGGGAACAACCAGCTGCTTCAGTTGAACGCTGCACATTTGATTGACAGAAAATTATCACATTTCAATAGTATTTCACCAAGCTTTTAGAGCATAATGATCAAAAACATTGTCAAGTTGACAGGAAACCTGCTGCGCATTTAGATTAACATCTCCCCTATTCAAACAAATATGTGCACTCGTCATAAAACGAAGAAGAGCACGCAGTCCTGTTCAAATATTCATAGCACATATATCAACATAAAAGCATACCATAGCAATCATAGTTGAGGTGATTAATCATTTCTCACCTGGTTCACTTAAAGCCGGACAAACAGCTTCAGGAATATGTAACCGAAATTCAAGCCCGAGTGGACTGTTTTGTTCTGTCCTTTGCACAGTGATCTGAAATTTAACACGTAAACAAGAAATCAAGCAGCATATTTTTCAAGTACTGTACTATTAAGATAGAAGATGATATTGTATTTACATAAGCCTCTCCAGATATTCCTTCTAGGAATCTTTCACCACCAAAAAATAGTCGCTTTGCACCGTCCTCATCTCGCTTACTCCCTTGACTACTAGGAGATTGTAAGCGTGCATCCATGAACATATCTGGATGTGGTAACAGATCAATTGAGAGTGATTCCCACTCCAACTTCTGCCAGAATATGCAACGTAAGTTTCAGTAGAAATTGGAACAAGGCCGACTTTATGTAGATATTCTCACAAGAGAAAATATTGAAAAGAAACAAACTGTAGAAGTGTTAGTAAGATCGTGAACCTTGAAAACATATAGGAACTTCTTGTTATTGGAAAAATCCCGTGCTTCCTTGAGATTGACAATCTGTTACAATCAATGGATAGTGAGTGATATGGTCATGATGTATCAGAATCCATATTGATGATGTCGGAATGAATGGATATTTGAACTGAATTGCTACCTGCCAATTTTCATTTGTGGTGTATAGCAAAAGATTGCGTATGGTAATAGCTGCTAGTGGAGATGACCTGATCAATGAGCGGTGTGATATTAATTATCTAACGAACTGTAATGCAACATTACATGTAAACTGCATTGGAATGATGATTAATGATGGCAAGCTTGTATGTAGATAATCATGGATATACAGCCTGTGAATTCCAATGTGGTATGTATGACTTATCCCATTATTTTGAATTTCTAGAATCATAAGAAACTATGGAAGCAAAAGAACTAGGGTAATGTGATATGGATCTAACCAGCCTATGGGCCTAATCTAGAGCATGTACAATGCATAGTGGAGTTATTTAATTTCAATCCAATTCCATTATAAATGCATACAATGTAGTTGGCTAGGTTTAGTTATCGATATTACGTATCTAATTATTATTTATAATTGTGTCATAAAGATGTGGGTGTTGTTATTTAGTTAGTACAAGATATCGTATGACCTCTGGGTATGCATGTTTAGTAGTGGGGTAGTTTCAAAATGTCATGGGTTCTCAGGGTAACTCGTATTTATACACCTAACATGCAAAGGAAGAAAATTTCACAATTTTCCAAGTATAGTGGTATATCAACATAAAATCTGCCCAGTATAAGATCTGGCATTCCCTTACACTAACAAATACGAGGAGATCCTTCCTTCTCTCCTTCACCAAAGAGCCTAGATATCCCCCTCTTCAACCCTAGATTGATTGCTTATTTCTACAAACGCATTGGTAATTTTTAGCATTTCACATGTTTGATTAACTCCTAAGAAGAAGAGAAGAAGTGCATGTACAAACCGAAACCCATTGTTATAGGATCAAATAATATTTCATAGACATCACAGACCACTGTTTCTGCCTGGACATTGATGTACGGATATAAATTTAATGTCAAGGGACTAACTGACTTGGTGTACAAACTTGAAGACATGTATAAGCTAATTATTATCATAATTTACCAAAACTAAAGTGATGTTCTTATCACTAAAGAACAATATATTATTCCATATTTATACCAAAAAAAATATTCGTTCTTGTAACTCTTGCTGTACAATAATCCTAATGATGAATTGGCTCCTTCAAGAAGCAGAAACTTGACATCATGGAACTGAATAAAATATTGCAATTTTAATAATAACTTAATTTGATATCCCATCTCTTAAACAATTGCATAAAAAGAAGCAAGAACAGAAAAAAAAAAAAGGGAATTGGACTGACTACCACAAGAATTGTAGGACTAAAAGCAGCGAGATTAACAACGTTACTAAAACAGAGATCAAAATTAGGAATGTAATCCAATTGGCTATTCCAAGTTAGTCGAAACATTATCTTAATATCTATCTATATCATCATCATTTGAAATCTTACCAAATTGTCAAATGAACCAGTGGAAAGTATTATTTCACTCAAAGAGCTTTAAGCTGAAGTATACATCCAAGTTCACAAAAATTACTAGAGAAGATCATTGATGAAATTACCAAATGGTACCTCCCTGCTTCCTATCACCGCCATGAGTCTCAATCATTAGATTGACAGTACCTACTTCCAGGGTCATCCCATCTGCAATCTGAGGCATATTAAACATCAGACCATTTGTCAAAAGAACTAAAGCTGTTAGCATATAAAAAGGATGTAACAAAGGCATCATAGTTTCCTGATCTTATTGCCTAATCAGCATATACTTTATAATGATAAATCAGAAATAGACTAACCATATAGTTGGTTCCTTGATGGTCTCATATCATATATGTCCAAGAGATGTAAAATTAAAACAAACGTCGAGGAGCTTTTCACTATCACATCAGAGCCCAATTACATTGTGGAACATTAATTTGAAGCAAAATATAACATTCTAATCTAAAAAGGAACATCAATATGGCATCTAATTATGTTACATTTGCATAGAATTACTCAATAATATATAAACCATCAAAGCAATTGCTGTCAAATATAGTTTTGAAACAATATTATTAAAATTTAGAAAATTAAAATGCAACTGAGTTTTGATGTTTATCTAATTTCAAAGCATCGTCAATCTCCAAGAGGAAAATTAAATTCAGATTCATAAATTTAAGAGATTCAAAGCATTACACTGACATGTATTGTCAAGTATCGCTGAATTGACAAAAACTTAAAATGCATAGTATTAGCCTTCTGTTCAGGTACTAATGCTAGTAAAAACATTTAGTGTCATTTTGTCACTAGTCGACATCTGGATCTTAGATTTTTCCAGGATAAGGTTTGGTGGTTGTTGTTATTGTATGTGCATTTCATCATAAGAGATGACAGTTTACTGCTTGACATAATTATTTGGAGTCCATGACACCCCAATTTAATCCCACATAGAGAATTGTGGGCTATTAAGAGGGTATATAATCTTCAATTATTGAGCTGCTATTAACTTGAAATTGATAGTTAATACCCATAAAGATCTCTAAGAAAACTATAATTCATAGAATTCCAGTGTGATTATATGAATGTCATAGGTATACTAGAAACTGCTTCACTGAGATGAAAGAGAAATTGACTCAAGCTAATCACATAGTATATGGTGAATTTAGTTCTAAAGCTATGAATGAGAAGCTAGGCTTCTGGAGATTTTTCCGGTTTGGAAGATGTTTCCGTACTTACTGTTCTATTTTTATGATACATTCTCCTGAAAGAGGAAGTCAAACCCCCAAGTTTCAATCCATCATTTGTTGAATCTCAGTTTTTATAGAGAAATATTTTGTTTTTCGTTCTGCCTCACTGTTGTTCCCTTATAGTATGTGTCCAGGCAAGATATCATGTCATACATAACTGATAAAAGTCATCCAAAGTCATATCTGTTGCCTTCAACCTAAAGCACTCACTGACATAATAGATTTGTTCAAGCCATTGAACAGGATGCGCACACACAAATAAATAAAGTAAGAACTGAAAATATAAAACAGAAATAGCACCAATAAATGACAATATTTCTTTACCTTATCTGCGAATCCATAACCATTGCCTTTGGTTGTGCCGGTCGATGTTGACGGACTACAGAAAAACATAACTACATAAGAACTCAGCTAGGAAACAAGCACACTCAGAAGCTTGATGCCTAATCAGACACGCTCACCTGGTTGAGCCTTTTGCATTATCAGGGTCCACATTTTCCTCTAGAACCAGATCAAACTTATCGATCTGAACAAGAATTGGCTCGTATTGCACATTCGAAACAGAAGGAAGCTAGGCAAATAAAATCAATAAAAAAAATCAGCACCATATCACAAACTCCGACGACAAAAAGAAGAAAACTTTCACCAAATCCCAAAAGATCAAAATTGCTAGGCATGGTCGTAGTCACCGTGATCTCGAGCTTGCGAACTTTAGCTGTAGTCACAGTCAGTGTCGCAGGGAATCCAACGCTCGCATGAAGGGAATCCCCGTTGATATCTGAAACACCAGATTGCATCTCAACAAATTTGATGGACAAAGAAAGAGTGGAAATCTGGGATCTTCCAAAATCGAATTTTTGAGGGAGGAGGCATTTGGATCTGACCTAGGTTAGAGAGCTGGGCAGTGCGGCCTTGAAGCTTGAACTGATCACGGGTGAAAGACTTGAGCCAGTACTTGAGGGTATACTCCAGCGCCCGGGCCAAAATCGACTCCATCCCGTCCCCGGCGCACCGCCCGCCGGAGAATAACCTACAAGAATCTTTTGGAGCCTTCCAGATCTAAAGTTAACCCAAAGAACGAGATCGAAGGAGTAGAATTCACGACGAAGGTGAGGAGGAGGAGGAGGAGCAGAAGCGGTGGGCCGACGAAGAGGCAGCCGACGCCGAAGTGAAAAAGAATCCTCTTTTTTTTTTTCTCACCAATTCTTTTCTTTTATTTATTTATTTATTTCCTTCTAGCATGTTGCAAGCCTTAACGTGCGCCGTCCGCTCTGCAAGAAATAGAATCTCGTCCGTCGATGGAGGAATCAGCGAGCCTATAGGGATTTTTATGCGCCGATCCCTCCTGCGAACCCATGTCAGCCGTTGGTTCGTTGCGCTTCATGAGGATGCAGATCCGCCGTTGGGTCGCGCGTCCCCATTAAACCATCTCAAAATTAATAAAAAATCGATTAAATTGAAACTTTTTAAGAAAAATGGAATGGATCAAATCTTATTATCAAAATTAAATAAATCACCTTTCAATTTAAGGTAAATTGAAAATAATAATATTCCTTCTCCTCCACGGCTTCTATCAGTTTGTTTAAAAACTCATGGAATTAAATTTCTTCAAAAATTAAAATTCAATTTCATAATTTGATATAACTTTTCAATAAAGAATTATTAAGGAACTGGAATTCAATTTCTTACTAATCCATCAAATCAATTCAGACCTTTGTAGGTCTAAATTGGGAAGAGAATTATAATTCAATTCCCTTAGATAATTAAAATGACCACTTTACCCTTCTCTTTCTCTCATACCTTCTCTTAAATTTTATGGAAGAAGGGTAAAATGATAAATTTATAAAAATTTAATTCAATTCTATTATATATTAACTCATTACAAATTAAAAAAATTCAATTCAATTCTTTTATTTGCTAACTCATTCCAAATCAAAAAATTCAATTTAATTCATGATTTATAATTTGATATTATAGTTTGGACTGTCATTTGTGATTTGATATTATAGTATAAAATTTAGACAATTTGATTTATAATTATATTTGATAGTAATATTTAGAGTTTGGAGTGTATAAATAAATGTAATTTTTTATTTTTCAAAATTTAATAAACAAAATTTCTTTATCAAATGGGTCAAACGGGTCGGGTTTGAGTTAAGTATAAATAAACGGGTCAGGTTCAGGTTAAATAATTTGACCCGAATTAATAATCAGGTCGGGTTAAGGTTGTCGTTCGCCAACCCGCCAACCCACCAACCTACCAACCCGAACCCGTCAACTCAAACCCGAACTGAATTGCCACCCCTAAGGATGACATCCGAATTCTGGAATAACTGATCATGTTACACCGGAGTATGCTATTTCCACAGAAGCTTCGCCTTATCATGAACCCAATATGATACAAATAGGTAATGACTCAAGTTTACAAATTACTCACCTTGGAAACACATCATTTCATTCATGTTGTCGAACTTTTCGTATGCGCAACACTCTTCATGTTCCTTCTATCACCAAAAATTTATCTTTCTATGCGTCAATTTGCTCTTGATAATAATGTATTCTTTGATTTTCATCCTTATCATTGCCTTGTGAAGGATCCCATAACAGGAACTATTCTACTCCAAGGAAATATTAAAGACGACCTCTATCATCTTCAACCCACCTATACCAATGCCTTTGTTGGAGAACGCACTGATAAATTCTCTTGGCACACATGTCTTGGTCATCCGTCTCTACGTTTTGTTCAAAATATCATTAATTAGTATGGTTTACCAATTTCGTTAGCCTCCTCATCTTATTCATATGAAGCTTGCCTAAAAGTAAAATCTTATAAATTACCTTTTGTGTCTTCTACTCGTACCTCTAATTTTCCCTTAAAAATTATTCACTCGGATGTGTGGGGTCCTGCTCCTATTCTATCTAATCAAGGTTTTTCTTTATTATGTTATTTTTATTGATAATTTTAGCAAGTTTACTTGGATTTTTCCTATGAAAAGAAAGTCTGATCTCTTTGATATGTTTTGTCATTTTTAAAAGCACGTTGAGCGTTATTTTGATCGTAAAATACTCTCATTCATTTTGATTAGGGAGGAGAGTATCAAACCTTTCATCATCATCTTACCTCCTCAGGCATCCTTCATCGAAGTTCTTGTCTCCACATTCCTAAACAAAATGGGTCCGTCGAGAGGAAACATTGTCATATAATTGAAACTGCTTTAGCTCTTCTAAATCATATCTCAATTCCACTTAAATTTTGGGATGATGTTGTCCAAACCTCAATATGCCTTATCAATCATTTGTCCACTCCACTAGTTCAAAATAAAAGCCTCTTAGAAAGACTTTATAATCACTCTTCAGATTACTTATTCTTCTGTATCTTTGGTTGCACATGTTATCCTTGGTTACGACTGATCCGGTTGTGATGACGGGGCATGTGGGTCCCAGATGAGGTCAGCAGGGGAGGTGACTTGGCAATAAAGGATGGGCAGGGGGCCCACACGCGAGTCGTTCGGTCGGTCAGTTGGGGATTCCAGGAACATGCTTTTAGCCGACCGGACGAGCATCACAAGGCAAAGATTGGGTAACTTGGTTATCAAAAGCTGGTGTTCGTCCGGGCGAGCAGCACAAGGAATGACTTCATCCTTAAGAAGGTAGACAAGCCTGTTAGACACGTGTCTGACATCCACTTGTACCTTCTGACAATAGTACAGGTGTCAGACGAAGTAAAGGGCCACGTGGCACC
>JBAMIE010176150.1:0-14090 GCA_037177295.1 Kaempferia parviflora | reverse complement strand
GCTGTGAAATCGCTAGAAATCTTTCTCGCGATTTCAGACACTGTTAAAATTAAATATTTTGATTTAATTAATTCAAATATTTCCCAACTTAAATGTGATATCCAGAGAAGCTTTTATAACCCCTAATTAAATTATCCCAACAAAATATAAATATATTTAAAATAAAAAATTAATAAATTTTATTAATTAATATTTTGAAAATTGATTTTCCTGATTTAAATTTTATTTAAAAATTATAAAAATTCTATAAAAAATTGTAAAAAATTCTAATAAATCATATTAATATTCTGATATTTTTTTAAAAAAATTAGTTTGTATTTTTTTTACTGTTTTACTATTTAATTAATATTTTGATTTTTTATCATTTTAAATATATATTATTTAAAATAACAATTAAATAAATAAATAAATAGTTAATTTATATAATTATTATACTAACATAGCATTTTTTATTAATTTATATACTTATAATAGATTTTTTTTATCTTAGAATTAATTTAAAATTTTGATCCATGAATATTAAGATATTTAGCTCATGTATATAAAATTTATATACAACTCATTTTTAAATTATACACAATAAATACAATAAATATATTTATCTAATAATTACTATATATAAATAAAAAAATACCGAAACAGTATCGGCACGGCACGATACGATACCGAAACTGTATCGTTCCGGTCTGGGACCGAAACCTCGACACGGGTCGAGATTTTAAACCTTGGTTGTGTATGTCCCGTACCCCTTGACTCACCAAGTACACTCTCAGCTATATTTTCAACTTTGATATCATCTTATCTCATATCGTATTAGAGTCACCGTAGATTTCACCTAATGTGTGTACTCCTATCTTCTCCTTAAATATATTTTGTTTCTCATCTTTTAACTTCCACCACTTAATTTTAGGAGTCGTATACATTTTCCTTTTATTGATCCTATTATTGAGGCGTATATTAACCTATGTTGGGTAAGTAAGCTTTTTATAGAGATGACTTTGCAATCTTTACAAATCTTTCTATCACTCTTCCTAATCATAAGAAAAGTCAATTTGAGATTTATTATTCTCACGAATGTAACCAAATATTCTTTTTTCTTAAAAAACATATTAGAGTATAAGATTATATGATATCGCAAAATCCAATATAGTTTCCCTTCTTCATTTCTTGCTCTAAACTCATAACCCCATGCACCCTCACATATTCCTCATTTTTTTCTCCGACATGTCCATTTAGATCGTCTCCTATTAAAATTATTTCAGTTGGCGGAATATTTTGTAATACTTTATCTAGGTTGTCCCACAATCTTGATTTACTATCTTCATATAATCCTACTTGGGGGCATATATGTTTAATTATATTCATAAGTTCGTCACTACTATTTTGAGAGTTATAATTCTATCACCTTTCTAACTACTCATACAACTTTATCTTTTAACGTACTATTTAAAAAATACAATATTTTTTGTTCTTTTTCCTGTATACCATAACTTAAAACCAGAGTTCTCTATCATCTTTGTCCTCCCACCTACTCATTTTGTCTCTTATACACACTAAATATTAGTTTATCTCCTAATCATCGTATCTAATACTTCATGTTTCAAATATTAGACAATTAGTTTTCTTATAATATTTGTTTTTATCTTCCGAAACATTACAGCACGTTCCTTCCGAACAACCTAGCATTAACACAATAATTTAATAGACTCATTCATTGAGCATTTATAATAGTTTAATGCAATCCTCCTTTATTCAGGCTTAGGACCGGCCACGGATAATACGTCATGAGCGGAGTTACATGTGAAAAGTAATTTTAAAAAAAACTGGTTGTAAATGGATAATAATAATAATACGAGAATTAATTGATCTGACAAAGGGGAATGAAAAGCATGGAAAGGGATAAAAAGGGGAAAACTACTCAATTTGGAGATGAGAAATGTAGTTTAGACAAGAATTTAGAACATAGCGGTAAAAATATCCAATATCAATATGAAAGGTCAGTCCAATCATTGGAAAAAGTTGGGCATGTGATAAAGATATTAAAAAATAGATAAATAAAATAAAAACCACTATTTAAAAAAAAAATAGGGATTCAAAGAGTTATGTAGGGCAATAATTTAATGAATCTATTCATTGAATATTTGTCATAGTTTTAATGTTGGTCGGCAACCTAACGCAATCCTCCTCCTTTATCCGGTCTTGGAACTACCCATGACGAGTGGTCATGGGTGGAGTTGAAGAAGTTATGTAACAATAAGTTAAATTTGATAAAATTTATTTAAGTATAGATGATGAAATAGTCAGAGATAGAGTTCAATGGCGTAAAAGGATCCATATAGCCGACTCCACCTAGTGGGATAAGGCTTTGTTATTATTGTTATTGTAAGTTAAATTTTACAGAATGTTGACTTTTTGTCAAATTCAGAACAAAAATGGATGAATCAGTTAAAATTTGGTTGAACTTATTTGAAAAATCAACACTATAACCAATATCTCAAGGATCCCAGCTTGGATTCTAGAACTCACATGACAAAATGAGAGACTTGTCGACTAATTGAATCTCAGCTTCTTGACTTTTTTGCAGCTCCAGATTTGCTGCAAGCTTGCCCATTGCTTGTTTAAACTTACTGCCACTCATTAGTCAACGTTGCACCATCTCTCATACACACAATGCATGCAAAAGACATTGTATGGATCGAATGAAAATACAATGACCTCTCTTAATTAATATTACCCTAAATCTCTCTTCCCTCGGAATAAAACTCAATTCAGATATATTGAGCACACAACTAATCCTATAATATAGAACGATTATATTGTATAAGTTTATTCAAAAAAAAATTAATAATCTAATATTACTCAATAATTCTATATCAATAATATGATTTTGTTATTGGCTATCCCTTTTTTATTGTGGATTATTATTCATTAATATGCAAATTTATAATATCATGCAATAAAAAAATAATCTAATAAAAGTTTGACTTAGTAAAGATCGAATACATAGAATTTAAATTTAGTGCATTAAATGTAGTAGGGAAATGGTTAGAATATAAGTTGATGGGTTATCTATAATGAGAGTTTTAAATACTTAAAATCGTTGACGGAGAGATAGATAAACATATTTTATATAGAATGCAAGCACGATAGTTGAAATAAAGGAGGTTCTTTATAATTGTAAGGTGTCTCTAAAGTTTAAAGGGAAGCTTTACGGTTAGATCTACTATGCTCTATGAAGTTCATTATTGGAATATGAAGCGAACACACAAGTAGAAGATGAGAGTTGTAGAGATGACAATGTTAAAATAGATGTAAGGATATACGAAGATGAACAAATAAGAAATGAGAACATTATAGTGAAAGTTAGGATGACATATATTCAAGGAAAACTCCAATAAATGTGTTTAAGATGACAAGTGTGTTTTTAGACAACCAATAGACATGTGAAAATATAATAAATATACACATTAATAAAAAAAGAGGGAGACCAAAGAAGACTTGATTAGCAACAATAAAATATGATAAAATTCATTTAAATATAGATAAGAATATAGTACGGGATAAACCTAATAGTGTAGGAGGATCCATAGTCAATCCCACTTATTAGGACAAAGACTTGATTATTATTGTTGTATTACGTACTATTAATAATATAATATCTAACAATACACAATGGGCATTCTTTTAAAGATTTGTTAAGATCTTTCATAATGTCATATTATAAAATAGTTACCTTTTATCTTCTTTTTTTATTTTTCCTATAAAATTTGATTTTGCTGATCCTACCATTCCATACAATTGGAATTTAGATCTTTTTATTATTTCTAACAATTGTGATAATCATGATTTGACAGTATTGCTTCAACAAAGGAAAATTGATATCTAACAATAAATTGCAACCTTGCAACTAAAAAAGATAAGATGCAAGAAATCTATTAAACTTGAGAAAATCAATCAAGATAGCATCAACTTGCAGGTTAAGATATGTTATCGTCAACCATACAAGTCTCATTAGAACTAATACTTCCACATAACAAGCTCATGAAGGACATCCTTCAACAGCACATTTGCCCAAGAGACAGAACAAATCTAAGGTATTGCCATCAGACACTGAAATGTTTAGGAAAGGGTGACGTAGAGAAGGTTAATTCACAAACTAGTTGTCAAGAACAAACATGTGTGTACCTGACAGATGCCACAGCGATGATTTCGTCCTCTCTTTCCAAAGTAAATGTGTAGAAACCTCGATAGTTCATCCGACTTAAATTGGATCTGCCCAGGAAGGCAAAGTTAAACATGGAGAAAAGTTAGGGACAAGATATACATTAAAAGTAAAAACATATTATCATAACAGGTAGAAGAGCAAAGGAATAGAGATGAATTTCATAATATGACATTTGGTTAGTAGCTGCAAATGTTATTTGCAGCAAATAGCCTATTCGGAGGTGTCTGGTTCCTCTCAAATGGTCCACAAGCAGCAATCCCACTTACAGGCCGGTTTTAAAACTTCAAAACGTACTTGTAACTTCAAAAAGCTAGGAGTCACATTTGTAGCATGCAAGAAATGTATATATATATATATATATATATCATCAAATGGTGGTTGAGGTATTGACCTTTTAACAAACTGAAGATCGTGCTAGATGTTGCAAACAAAATCCATGCACCAAATTGACAAACCTAGCGCACCTTAAAAGGAAAAAAAAAATGAAAATATATTTAAATATATAACGAAAAGTGCAAACCATAGTTCAAGAATCTTCAAAATATATGAATAAAAATATTAAATTTTAGCTACGATTAAATGTGAAATGATGTCATTTTCTATATATGAAAAAGAAGAAAAACTAATTAAAAAAATGGAAGATTGTAATAATGATAAAAAAAAACTTCTTGACCAAATTGTAATTTAAAATTTTAATTATATTCAAATAAATGATTCTTCCCGTGTGACATTTTCTATTTAGTTGACGTAATTACAAAAATGTATAAAATATTAAATCATGTTCAACAAATATCTTAATATTTTTTAGATACATAATTTTAGCGTGTACATAGAAATATGCAGGTATATGACATTTAAAGAATGGAAAAAAAGTATAGTTGCAAAAGGTTATTTGCACTATTGACATATGCTTGCATCATCGATTGTTAGCAACCAAATGTTGACAGCATGAAAAGTTCTAGAAACACGGCAATTTTTAAATTAATAACGATGTAAAGGTTGGAGCTTTCAGTCAATCATTATTTGATGAGTTAAATATTGTGCTTTAACAAATCCAACAAGTTTGCTGCCAATATTTCTAGAACTATGATTCATGATTCATATTGAGTTTGATACAATGAAAAATAAATGAGCGAAGAATTGTATATTTCAATGATTGGATATAAATTATGATTCTGGTGAGAAAAAAGCAACCCTTAAAAATTCAATTTAGCATGTTAAAGTAAAATCTAACTGTAAAATAAACACTACAAATCCAAAAATATATCCAGCAAATTGAAAACCTACCATGCAAAGAAAAGGAAAAACGAATATTTTGTTACATAATAGAAATGGAGAGGCCAAAGAAGGATGGAAGTTGATAAAGAAAGAGAAATGACTCCTACTCAGTTTCGTATGCAGGATGGATCAGGAGTAATTTGCACAAGAGTCATCGTTGTCCACCATTAGTAAGATACCAAATTATTAGAAGGATGGATTACCAATCCATATGTTTTTCTTTTCCAAAATTTAATCCGTCTAAAATCAGGCAAAAAGTTCATTCCTTTCTCCCAATTAGTAAATCTTATTCTTACCCGAGTCGAAATAAAACCCATCGCTCTCCTAAAAGTTGAGTGACCACATGTGAGTCCCCTATTTGTTATCCCAAGTCTGCCACCCACCCCTTCCTCTTCTACTACTCCTAAGCTGGCCATTCACAACCCTACCACCCCCTTCCTCTCCTTCCTCTTCTATTTCTCCTCCCAAGAATGTTGGCCACTAACAAGCCAGACGCGTACCCACAAACTTATTGCCCACCTCACGTCCCTCTTCTGCTTCTCCTGCTAAGCATGTTGGCCACCTGCAAGCCAGCTGCGCGCAAGCCATTTCTCGCCAACAAAGTGGAGACTAGCAGATCAATGTTGAAGGGGAAAGAAAGCTTAGCAATGGAGGGACATGAAGATGAAGGGCATAGTGGATATTTTCATCACTTTCCCTCCTTCTGGCTTCTGACACAGGAAACTGAAGATGAAAGGGCATAATGGATATTTTCATCACTTTCCATAGTCGATCTATGCCCCTAGATGTGGTCCACAAACTAAGCATCAAAGTTACCAAGGATGTAGTAATCACTAGCCATGAAGAAATCTTCTTGTGTAACCCAAAGTCAATCATGAGGGTGAAGTCAATGGTGATTGAGAAGAAATCTTACCACACTGCGAATATCTTCTTGCTCCTCTCTGTCATTTATATTTCTTCAATTGCGTTGATGATATTAAGACTTGAAGTTAAAACAAGGAGGGAATCAACTAAGATTGCCCTACTAATATAAGCCATTGATGATATACCTTATTATTATTTTATTTCAATCATAATTGAAATAAATAATTTTTAAATTTTTTTATTAAGGTGATATAAATCATCTTTCACATTAATCATCATCAATGTGTTCCATTAATCGTATTATGCAACCATCATATAAGATTTTAAATTTTTTACATATCTTAGGACATAAAAAACGTTCCAAAAAATGTAAAAGATTTTTTTACTTAATTTACAATTTTTAATTGAACCTTGTGATTCATAATTTTTATATTGATAAAATGGTTAGCAATAAAAAAAATGGCAACCTTATTTTCCACAATTTTCAAAATATATTATAAGCCCTTTTTTTCCACCTTTTTAAAAACAAATTATCAACTTTGTATGCATTAATAAATTATCATACCATTAATAGTATAAAAGAGTTCATTAAAAAATTAAGAATAATATGGTTTTAACTTTTTATCAGCATAATATATTATCACAAAATTCAATATAGTTTTTTTGTTTTCATAATAAATAGCATGTGAACTTATAGTGACTAAAAAATAAAGTCATCTTTAGAGAAAATTTAACTACCAGACATAGGTAGTATTAATAAAAGAAAATTGTATGTCTCCTAGAATGGAAGTTAAAGGACGGGAAACAAACTATCAAAGGAGAGAGTATGAGTACAAGTATTAGGAGAAATTTATGATTGTTAGTGCGCTAAGCTTCTCAAGTTTTGATGTTTGACAAGCACAAGGTTGACCAAGTTGGTAAGAGAATCCAAGAGGTTGACTGGATGCTGGGAAGTGAGTCAACTAAGAAGTCCAGGTCAACGAGTCAGATCAAGGGTTGACCTTGGTTGAGTTGTTTTGAAAAACTTTGTTATGTCCCCTATGACTCACTAGAGGCCGAAAGTTTAACACTAGCTTGGTCAATCTAAAGTTAAATTTGAATTTAACACAAAATCAAACTACCTTCGCCAAATTATCAAAAATTTAAATTACACAATTAAAATTGAAAGACCCATCTCACACGAACATATAAGTTACCATGTATTGTGTACTAAGACCCATAGATAAAATTGAAAAATAATTTTTGAAAAGATTTTCAAAATCTTATAGGATTATTTTCCTAAAATTATTTTAAAAATAGTGATTAACATATGATAATTAATGAATTTCAAGATTGTTTATGTGTAAATATATATATTTTTCTAAAACTTATACAATTTGAAAAACATAGTTGTTGACTAACACTTTAGAATATAGATTCTTAGGTTAACCATAAACTTCTATACTCCTAGACACGTGTGGTTAACAAGAATGTCCTAAGGAGTGTCAGATTGAGGGGAGGCCCTATTGAAATACCAATCTTTATAAAGAAGTTTTTCAAAATAAATTATCAAAATTTATTTTATTTTCAAAATATCTTCAATAATTGTGCTTTGAAAATCTCAAAATTTATCTTTTAAAACTTCTTCAACAAAGGTTGTGAAATATCTTGAAGAGTATTTTGAAAATGCATTTTTAACATTTTCAACAAAAAAATTCCAATTTTTTTTTAAATCTTGAAAGTTACTTTTGAAAAAAAAAAACAAAATCATTAAAAATGAATTTGAAAAAGATTTTGAAATATCTTATAAATAGATACTTTTGAAAATATTTTGAAAGGTTTTTCAAAAATATAGATAAGTTAAGTTTTCAAAAAGGATATTTTGAAAAAAAAAAAGGTCATTTCAAAAAGGTAAAGTGAGGTAATTTTGACTAAGGAAAATTCGTGATTCTTAGTGCAAAACCTACGAAGGTCCTTAGAAGTCATTTCAATTAGATAGTTTTCTTTTTAATCTATGCCAAAGGGGGAGAAGAAGGGTAAATTAGAAACCACTTTCAATTTTGGCATAAAAGTTAGGTTGAACATTTAACCTAACCTAAATAGGTAGTCAAGCATAAAAAAAAACACGTCCACCATTGGGGGTGTGAACCAAATAATCTTTTCTGTTCTTGTTCATTGGTTATTATTATTATTATTATTATTATTATTATTATTATTATTATTATTATTATTATTATTATTATTATTATTATTATTTCTGTTGTGTTACTAACTTTAATAGAAATGAATGATAAAAGCACGAGCGCTATTCACCCCACCCCTAGCGCTATTCACTCACCCCTAGCGCTAGCTTTTGGTCTTACAATGAAGACTCTAATATGACATGTAAATTTAAAAATAGTGGTCTAGAATGTAAGAAGGTATGGAAAAACGAAGTATTTATAAGTTATAGTACACTCGTAACAACGGAAAAAAAGTTTAAAGAATATGCAATATAGCAAAGAATAAAACTTTTGAATGTTTATATAAATGATTAGATACAAAAGAATACGAAAGGGACATCTATAAAATAATCAAAATATGAGAGCAAAACACAAGAGATATTACCCAAATAAGATATATTAAAGATGAATGCAATAAGATATTAATGAATGATGAAGAAATAAAAAAGCGATGGAAGAGATATTTTTATAACTTTTTAATGAAGATTTTGTAGACCAACTTAACATATATAATGTAAGTAGGTTAAGGAGTACCAAAAAAAATTTATTTGAGAATTCAAACTTCAAAAGTAAAATAAGCTTTAAACGGAATGCAAAATGGAAAAGTGATTGAATGAGAGATGATATCATGATATAAGTATGAAAGTGCCAAGGGAAGCAAGATATTAAATGACTTACAAAGTTGGATATTGAAAACAAAAAAAAAAAAAACTTAATCAATAGAGGGTATCTATATAAAAACAAAAATGATAAAAAAAATGCAAATTATAGGAGTATTTAGCTAATAAGTCATATCATGGAACTTTGAGAAAGAGTGATAGAGAACTAATAAAGAAAAAGACCATGGTGACAGAAAATTAAGATGAATTAGCGCTGAGAAAGTCAACAATATAAGTTATATATCTTCTCAGCCAAGCAAACTTACACACGGTATTCATCGGCCTAGAAAAAACTTGAGAAAGTCCAAGGGAAAATGTAGAGAATTCTAGGAAAGAAATGTATTGACATAACGTATATTAAAATAATTAAAGGTTTGTATGAGGATATAATAACAAGAGTGTAGACTCCAAATGGATTAACTAAAGTATTTCCTAACAAGATAAGGTTAATTCAAGGATCTGCTCTAAGTCCCTATCTTTTTATAGTAATCATGGAAAAGCTGATACATCCAAGAACGTTATCATGTTGCATGTTATTTGCTTATGAAATTCATTTGTGAATTCCAAAATGAGACACATATGTGAATTCACATAAATGCTAAGGTCGAATCTTGGTGGAAACTATTGACGTGAATAATTTTAGACTTAATAGAAGATGAAATATATGAAATTTAAGTTTAACAATATTAAACATAAGAAGGCAAAAGAATAGTGAGGTTGAGAGAGATATTGTATATATAACACAAACATAATAGTTGAAATGGAGAAGAACGATAAGTATTTATATGACTGTCAAGTACCTCAAAATTTAAAATGAAGTTCTACAAACGCTGTTAAGTTATATGAAGCTAAATGTTGGGTTATATGATAATGTTAAAGTGAATGTGCAGACCTACAAGGATAGATAAGATACAAAATGAGAACAATAGAGAGAAAATTAAAGTTGCGCTTATTGAGAAAAAATTCCAAAAGAGGTATTTAAGATGATTCGGAAGATAAAATTTATTTGAATATAAATGATCATATAGTAGCGGACCTAGTAGGATAAGACTTGTTTGTTGTTGTTATAGTTTTAACTTTGAAGACTTTATTGCATCATTCAAGTATTATATTTATTTTAATATATTTGAATTTATAACTATATTTTGTTAAGTGTGTTTATTGATATCCTTAGGTCTATAGATTCCCCTAGGTACAGTACTTTAACTCAACATTAGAATTGAATGTTTGCCATATTATGCAAGTTTTTTGCATTGGCATTAGCAAGTGTTGTGATGGTGGCCTAAAATCGATAACCGACCTAACCAGATTCAACTCAACCCAAATCACGTTGGTCAAATCTATCTTAGTTTCAAATGTGCTTTTGAGCCGATTACCGTGATCCAAATAACTTTGGTTGGGTCAATTTTGGTAAGAAACTGATCCAAAGTTAACCCATGTTCAACCTTATAGGATAATTCCAAACGAGGAAGACATCTTGCAATTGGATTAACCAGGGGAAAAAAATAGTAAACAGTAAAAGAAGCTTGTTGGTTGTCTTCTTTTATTGGTATAAAACACAGGTTTAATATGTAAAACCAGGAAGAGAAGGGTTCAATTAGAATGACTAGAAACTAAAATCCATTCTAGATCACCTCAAATACAAAAGAAATCAAGTCCAAATTGATCTCAATCTAGTAGTTACAAAATATAAAGAGTATATTTTCATCATTTACATATATATATATATATGAAATATGATTCTCTAGTTCTCATGCATGGTAACCATTGTTAGTTAATGAACAGCTATGTTGTTGAACATAATAAAAGCATGATAGAATCATCACCAACCCATGTTAGTTCCAACTATTTGGCATATTATCACTTGATTGAACTCTACAAAGTCAAATTATTAATAATGAGTGGTCGATGCTTACCCACAATTATACACAACGCTATGGATAAGGTTAATGCCATTTCTCTTATGAACAATTGGATGAAAGCATTCATTCATAACTGCAAAGGCAACTGCAATCTTTGAATTGAATTCCACTAATGTCAATTCAGAAGAATCCTCATTAAAACACCTAACCACACTCCATGACAATCCTACATCAATATCATGTTTCGTCCCAAGAAGCTTCTGTAATCCTCTGAAAACCTGCAGCAATCATAATTAGCATAGCGTAGTTTGGACAAAAAGAAACATGAACATAACAATTATAACTAATAGACTATAACAGTATAACTTTAGAACATTTTGGAAAATTATCTTCACAACCTTCCCTAATCCATATTTTAGTTGATTGTCCGTTTCATCAAAACTTTATGCGAAACATAAATTAAACATGGTACCATATTAAACATGAATATGAATTATTATTAAAATTTTATCACAATATATAAGCATTCTACTTCAAAACATTAAATAAGAAAATCAAATAATTACTAGAGATTCACCCATGCTTCATTTAAAAAAAAAAAAAAAAGGATTTTGAGTGAACAAGAACTTCCCATTCAGTACTTTGTTAGTTGATCTTGTTGCAAAGTTAAAGAGGCCCATGCTCCAATTGTATAGCACATACATGAAGCTTATATTCTGCTAGGTTCAAACAAAGCTATGTCTTAAATATAATATGTGAGCAACATTAAAAATTCTCCAAAGATAGATATAGTAAAAGCACTAAAAATGGGAATAAACTCATAACTAAACTATATATCAAAATAAACTAGAGATAAAATAGGAAGATAAGCTAGAGATAAAATAGGAAGATAAGATAAGATATTCAACACTCCCCTCAAGCTGGACGGTATCTTTTATACATCCCAATTGTCTATTAATCGGTCAAACATAGGCTTAAAGAGAACCTTTGTAAGAATGTCTATAGCCTATTGTGTGGTAGGTACGTAGGAGACTCGATAATGCCTTCATCAATCTTCTCCTTAATGAAATATCAGTCGATCTCAACATGCTTTGTTCTATCATGATAGACGGGGTTGTCTGAAATTGAGAACACAGCTTTATTGTCGCACCAAATAATTATGAACTTTGCTTCGGTATGTGTAGTTTTCCATGGAGTTGTTTCAACCAAAGGGCTTCACATATACCAAGAGCAGTGGAACGAAGGTCAGCCTCGGCACTACTTCTTGCTACAAGAGACTTCTTACTTCGCCAAGTGACCAGATTTCCAAACACTAAAAAACAATAACCTGAAGTGGATCTCCGATCATTCGGACAACCTGCCCAATCAACATCTACAAAACTTCAACATTTCTTGTGACATTCTTTCTGAACCCTATGCCAGGAGTTCCCTTTAGATACTTCAAAATTCTGTTTTCAACATTCAAGTGGCATTGATATGGTGAGTGCATAAATTGGCTAATACAACTCACCGGAAATGTGATGTCAGGTCTGGTGTGAGCAAGATAAATCAATATGCCAACAAGCAGTCTACTAGTGAATCTTCTAGACGAGTCTCAAATTTTACATTTGGATTCGTGGGAGTATCAACAGGTTAGTTCCCATTAACCTGGTGTCTCTTAGCAAGTCGAGAATATATTTTTGTTGTGAGACGAATATTCCTTCTTTGCTTCGAGCAACTTTAATTCCAAGGAAAAATTGAAGTTTCCCAAGATCCTTCATTTCAAATGTTGTTGGAAGATATTTCTTAATCCTTTCCATCTCTTCAAGGTAATTACCAGTGATTACAATATCGTCTACATAAACAGAGTATGGTCGGTGTGAGCTTACTTGTAACCAAGCTGCTTAACCGTCTTGGCAAACCTATCAAACCAAGCCTTAGGAGATTGCTTTAGTCAATAGAGAGCTTTTTTTAGACGACAAACTGAGGCTTCTTTATTCTTGTTGAACCCAACTGGTAGATGCATGTACACCTCTTCAGCTAGATCGCCGTTGAGAAAGGCATTCTTGACATTTAGTTGGTGAAGTGGCCAATTAAAGTTTGCCGCAAGAGATAGTAATACCCGAATAGTGTTGATTTTTCCCACAGGAGCGAAAGTCTCTTGGTAGTCAATTTCGTAAGTTTGAGTGTACACCTTAGCCACGAGACGAGCTTTGTATCTTTCAACCGAACCATCGATTTTGTACTTAATCGTGAAGACCCACTTGCAACCAACCGGGTTCTTTCCTATTGGCGATTGACTGTCCCATGTATCATTTTTTCCAAGGTTTTGATCTCTTCATAGACCGTTGTATGTCACTGTTTGTGTTTAAGAGCCTCGTCAATATTGGCGGGTAGAGATTTGTTACCAAAGCACGCATATGTCTAAATAGATGAGAGCATCCTAAAAAATCTGAGATAGGAAGTTGAGTACAGAGGGCAGTACCTTTACAAAGTGAGATTGGCATATTCAATTGTTGTAGCTTAGTATCATCAGAACTAGAACATGAGGCAGACGCATGAGGCGCTGGAGATATTAGATCAAACTTGGTTTCTAAGTTGTAAGTCACTGGAAAAAATTCAACGGGTCTGGAAATTTTAGGCACTGGAGTGATACGAGAAGATATTTGAGGTGATTGTGGATTTTCCTGATTTGGAATTTCTAGATCTGCAGAAGGAGGGTAATCTTGAATTTCTGAATTTTGAATTTCTAGGTCATGTGAAAGTAATATAGGTTCCTGATTTTGAATTTCTAGATCTTGTGTCGGGATGGCAATGGATAGGATTTCATATCCTCCTTACCCATCCTTATTTATTATATTCATACTCATACCCATCTTCATACCCATAAGGTATTTAACTTTTATACTCATCCTCATACCTTGTTAACCATATTCCTATCATTATACCTAAATCCATGATTATTCCTAGGCATACAATGATCACAACTAATTTTGCTAACATTTGTAGAAGAAGAGTTAGG
>JBAMIE010176125.1:0-14093 GCA_037177295.1 Kaempferia parviflora | reverse complement strand
AATCCCTAATTACCTTTCTCCGCCTCCGATCGGGAAGCCGTCAGCTCTCCTCGTTCCTTCCAAAGATCACAGGTCCACCTCCAACGAAAGCCGAACTTGGAAGATTTGGGAGCAGCGATGGCGACGGGATCCGGTCTCTTCAAGATCCTGCGCCCGCGCCTTCGACCTCAGTCGGACGACATCGCCGCCGCCGCCACCTGGGGCGTCGCGGCTATCACCACCGCCGTTTGGCTCATCCAGGTACGGATGATTGCTGTTAATAAGATCATGTTCTTATTAACTAGATCCATGTTCTTTCCATGTGAAAATAGTATTTTTGGGGTGTTTAATAAGATTTTTGTTTTTTTAGAAGAAGTCATTTCGTCAATCGATTCACATCCTTCTGTACATACTGGGAAAAGAATAGTCAAATCTGTCGTAGTATATCTTCCAGAATGCTCTCCTAATCCATCATCAAGATAGGCAGCATATTGCCATTTACTCTTACTGGCATATTATTTTGTCAATCGATGTTTAGAATGATACCTCGATCATCAATTGAAATCGTCTAGCCAAATAATGATGTCCATGTTAATGATCATATCAAAGTAGAAGTATAGAATTCCAAGTCATAGGTGAGTAATACTTTTCCTGAAACCTTATTCCAACATGTAATGCATCACATCCAAGAATATTCAATTTTGCGAAACTCTTGCAGTTCAAAAACTAGCCTTCTTCATCGACTTATTGATTGGTTCAAAGGATCATTATGTAGCATTTGGCCTTCCGAAACTATCCTTCTTCAGAGACTCTGTGATGAGATTTCCAGCAATACCAATATTTTTATCAGCCTCACTTTAAATGAATCAAGCATGTGAATTTTCAAAGTTCTTTCAGGGAGCTCACATTCTTTGATAGGTTTTACCTTTGATTGAATCTGGTTTTAGTCCTTGTCACAACAAAACGCAGAAATACCACACCTCTTGCTATAGGAATGAGCATTTTCTTAAGGTTCAGTATTTTGCTTTTCTTTGTTATTTTTGAAAGATCTGGATTAGATGCTCTTCCTCATATTTGCCCTATTATAGCACAGTTCAATTTATCGGGCTAATGATGAAGACTAAAACCAAGCCGAAATATTTTTGTTAATGAATCCAAACTAAAACTGTGCCAAAACTATTTCAATTACCAAACTTTGTATTTTGCAGTGAGTTTCTATATAACCTAACTTTTAGGAGCAAGTTAAGCAGGGTAAGCGCGATCGAGAACTCTTGTTTTATAGCATAAAATTCATTAGATACCTCCACTTGCTTTTGTATCTCCTTTGCACTAGCAGCTTTTGGAAATTGGAACACAAGCAACTTCGATAAAAAAGCTCATGAAGTCATGATACCAAATCAATGGCACTCTTAGGAGGGCAACTGATTCCTAAGTACCTCCTGAAACCATTAAGCATCTCGTGATCTCCATGTTTAGTTACTGACCCATGATCAATGACCATCCAAATGAGCTTAGGCCGCATTAGTGTTTTAAAATTTTGTTTTTGATCTCTTTATGAAAAACATTTGTCTAATTAATGATTTTGCATTTTATCTTGGCAGCCTTTTGACTGGCTGAAGAAGCAGCTCTTTGAACAACCTGAGCCTAAGAACTGAAATTTGTGAACAGCAGCATTGAAGCAATGGAGAATGCCCATGTTGAAATAAAGATGCTTCTCTAAGTTTTTTTTAAAATGAATTTACTCTGAATGTTTTTTTTTTTTTGCCTAAATAATCTTTGAGAAATCAATCAAGCTTATATGATTTTGGTCATGCTCTTGTTTTTTTGGATTCTCAAAAGTTTTGAGACAGATTTTGGTTTATGATATTGCTTTTGCAGCTTAAGACTTGGGGAATATATTTATACACAGGGATAATGTATACAAAATTGAATAAATTTTGAGAAATAATTTGATAATGAGAACAGGACAAAGATTTTGTAAAATTCTGATGGTAGGTAACTAGGAACGGTCAATTCATTCACAAACCGTGGCTCTAAAATCAATTTGGAAATTTCACTTTTATTTTAGAAATAAATTTAGAATGTTTTTCAACAATTTTTGGATCCAAAATTTCAAAGAACGAAACAAAAAAAATTGATAGATGATTATTATTGACGTGGCCAATGGGAGACGTAGGATGCGTCGATGTCCCTCTCATCCACCGTCAAAGTCTTACGAATTGTTATTCTTCACCTATTTAATTCCCGTCCGACCCGAAACAGACCTCTCTTCTTCAGATCTGATCTGAACTGCCACCCGACTCGCCCGCCTCCTTCGTCGTCGTCGTCGCCGGAGGCGAAGATGTACATGGCCTACGGATGGCCGCAGGCCATCCCCATTGATAGTGGCGCATCCACCTCCTCTTCCCCCTCAGATCGGGTCGTCTACCTCAAGGCCATCAATCGCCTCCTCCTCGTTGTCTCCTCCACTCACCTCGAGCTCTGGAGCGCCTCCCAGGTACGCCTCGACTCGCCTCCACTCCTCCCGTCGCCTGGATTTCGTTTCTGTTTGACGGCTCGATCCTGCAGCACAAGGTGAGATTGGGCAAGTACTTCAGGGACGCCGACTCGGTCGAAAGAGAGGGAGAGAATCTCCAAGCGATTTGGAGCTCTGATACCAAGTCGATCGCGGTTCTTGTAAGTGAGGACGGACTGATTTGTCTAACTTGACATTCTTAATATATGGGTAAAATACGGAATCATGTTTTGCGTTTTGACGTCCTACACTTTGGTCTGCTCTTTGTCAATTCTTATGCCTTCTGTGGTTCGGGAATTTGCATAGCATTGCCACAGCTGTTGAGTCAATGTTCTACGAGCACATCTCTATACCATCAAGGAACTGAAATATCTAAATTAATGTAGATTCCTACTATTGGCAATCGATATATTCCATTTCTTTTAAAATTAGCATATAAGGCTTAGTTAACTCTCTAATCATCACTGAAATTATCAGGGTTTTACAATTTGAATTCAGGATTCAGGTATTTTGGCTCTAGATTGTATTTACTTTCATGAACGTTGAGAAAATTAGTGTCTTAGAGAGCATTTGGTAGTCATTTTCCTTTTCCTTTTCTAGAAAACCACATTTTCCCATTTTTTGGAAAATGAGTTTTAGATATTCTCTAGTTTTTCTAGAAAATACTATCTCTTTTTTTAGAAAACATAGGTGAAAAATACAAACTAAACACTATTTTTCAGAAAACCACATTTTCTCAAAAAATGAAAATAGAAAATATTTAAACCAAACGCCCCCTTAGTATTTCATATCAAGGGTAACAGAAGTGAGATATCCATTATCAGTTTCAAGAATATTAAGTAAATAATGTATATGGTAAACCGATCAAACCTTACCATGGTGTTGGAATCGAACGTCCTGTGATCAAATTATGGTAGTATTGGTAACTGAGCAATTGTATTCTATGAGTTAATACATTCACATGTTGGTCCTGTTCCACCCCTCTCAAGTCTGCTTGTGCAATTAATATTATTTTAGGATTCTTAGAAGTGCCATTATTTGAATTTTCTTACTTGTTTATTGGGTTTACTGCAGACTTCTTCATCATATTTACATATTTATAAAGTCCACTTTTCTGGAAAAAGACTTGTGATTGGTGGCAAGCAAACACCTGGTCCAGTTCTTGCTAATATCTTGCTGGTTATCATTGAGAAGGCACCCTTTTCAGAGAAAATTTTTTTAACGTATGATATCATTTTTGAATATCCAAGGCCTTTTATGGTCATTCAAAAACTTAATTCTTGTTACTTTTTTCATCTTTCTGTCAGTTGCAATTTTGTATGTGATAGCAAAAACATGCTCCTTGGACTTTCTGATGGGCAAATACAACTTGTCTCATGGAATGGGGAGGTATTTGTGGTTGAATTACTTTTTTTAATGTTTTGGTAATTTATAACGTTTATCTACATGAATCTTTGCCTTTCTATTTCCATTTTTAGATGCAAGTTGTTTACCTGCTATTTCTTCTATATCCAGTTCCCTAGTAGCTTCAGACTTTGTTGCCAACCACCACATGCTGTACCAGATGTATCTTCAACTGCTCTTATAGAGGCGACTAGTGTTCTAGAGTCTACTCAGTGCTGTCCTAGAAGTTCAGCTATTATCCAGCTAGAGTTATCATCACAATTGAGATTGCTGGTCGTTTTGTTCTCCAGTTGCCAAATCGCTCTTTGTTCTATAAGTAAGAAAGGATTAAAGCAAACACAGTCTATTAAAGCTGAGAGATGGTTCAATACAGAGGATGCAGTGTGTGCTTCTGTAGCTTCTGATCAACAGATCCTTGCAGTAGGATGTAGTAGAGGCGTTGTGGAGTTATATGACCTGGCAGAGAATGCAACACTTCTACGAACAATATCATTGTTTGATTGGGGGTAAGTCTCAGATACTGTAGTTAGGGTACATTTCTACTTTGATATATTATTCTTCTCCCTGAAATTTTTGTTTCCTGAAATTGTGTTACGAGAGCAAGTTTGCTCCTTAATTGCATACATATCTGTTCCCCACATGTATTTTAATAAGTTGTAAAGTTGTCTTTAATTTTGTTGAGTTGGAAGTTATATAATTATATTGCTTAATTATGTAATTATTTTAGGAGTCTCACGTTATAGAGTATAGTTAGTCCTGAATCGCAAGTTTGGTCATTAAATATTATGTTGGAGTCTTGTGTACATGAGTGTAATATTTCTCTTTTTCTGAATTTAAAAATGCTTATTTCTCGTGACTTGGTACTAGAGATAGCTTCTTTTTTGATAGGATTTCTTCTTCCCTCATCCCATTCAAGGGGAGGCCACTGGTTTGATTTATTGCAGCTTCCCTCCTTGATTTCAACTTCCTTTCCTCTCCCCATACTCTTGTGAAACTGATCTGCATGACCGGCCTACCTGCTCATCTTAGCTCTACGCAGTATGAACAAACATCTGATCTAGTTTCATCCTTTTGTTGTGTTGTGATTTCTAGATCTTATCTTTTGTTTTGCATTAGATATCCTTCGGCGCCTAAGGTGGAGCAACCAATAAACCTTGCTTCTCCTTGTGACATAACTCAGCTACTCTTGTTTCGGTGTTACTTTGCTCTGCTACAGGGTAGCATTAGTGCTGTGGTGGAGAGATTTGGCATTACTTTGGTGAAGTCATTGATCAAATTTGTGCCTCAGGAGAACATAATTTCTATTTGTGGCACCACCAAGCATAATATATCTTCTTCAAACACCTAGGATTATTTATCTATTCGCGGATCTACTTTTGTAATTTGTACAGTTAGCTCGGCATCAACTAATAGCAATGTCCATATTCCATACTACTCCACCTTGAAGGCAGTGTTGGAGTTAATAATATAGTCCTTCTGTCTAAAGTATTATGCTGCAATCTTGTATATGTCTATGACTGTAATGTTTCTCTTTTCTCAATCAGTTTTTTTGTTATTCTCATCATACTTTTAGAATGATAAAAGCCACCAATATCACATTTCTAAATATGGTTACAGAATCCTTTTTTACTGTTGCATAAATCTAGGTACCAGCTTGTTTATATGTTGCTAAAACAAATGGAGGGAGGATCTGCATGTCCAGTAGTGTTCTAGATGATAATTGGCAACTGGTGGAAACATTTCTTTGGCTCGCTTCAAAAAAATTCTTCTTCTATACCCAAGTTTTGGTCTGATTCATTCACTTTGTTATATAAAACATGGAGTTTCAGTTTGCTTATAAACTTATGTATGATTTAGCAAGTGTTTGATTACTTACAAAGTTCAAGATTAAAATTTGGAAGATTGCACACTTCCTAATGGAGACATTGGAAGTTCTTTTGGCATATACGTGTGCGTCTGTGTTTTGTTATATGTTTGTTGCACACTTCCATTGGCTTTTGTTGAGTTTTCCAAACCAGAAGAAATTGTTTTTTCTTCCTTTCTTTCTTTCATTTTTTTTTGGTACCAGGGAACTTATAAAATGACTACTTACCTTACTATGGGTGGCCACTATCAATGTTACTTGGTATCAGCGTGACATATCCACTAATATGATATTATGATTGACTCACTTCATGAAAAAATTACAGAAGTACCTTTCCAATCTGAAAAAGAGATGTATGAAACTTCATGATTCATCCTGTCAAAAGTAACAGTTTGCATGTAATTGATAAATTTTTTGTTTAAGTTCCATAAATGGTTGAGTAGCTTATATTTTCTGAAATTATAGTTCCCTTGTCCATTCTATCTGAAGGTTATTGCTTTCTGTCCTTTACACGAAAAAGTAAAATGAGAGGTAGCTGCTTTATGAGTTACAGGTACTCTAAGGAGGATACAGGTCCTGTATCTTGTATAGCTTGGACACCAGATAATTGTGCATTAGCAGTGGGGTGGAAGTTTAGAGGGGTTACAGTTTGGTCTGCATCTGGCTGCCGTCTTATGTGCACGATTCGTCAAACTGGACTGGGTTCAGTTTCATCTCCTATGGTTAAGCCTAATCAGGACTTGAAGTTCGAACCTTTATTTGGTGGCACCTCACAAGTTCACTGGGATGAGTTTGGATACAAACTTTATGCAATTGAAGAAAGACCATTGATGAAGATTTTAGCTTTTTCATTTGGAAAATGCTGCCTTAATAGAGGGCTTTCAGGCACTTCATATGCTCGGCAGATTATGTACGGGAATGATAGAGTTCTCATCATACAACCAGATGATACAGAAGAACTTAAAATTATGCACCTTAATCTACCAGTAATGTCCTATTTGAATTATTTTCTTTGGCATATGGTTTAGTTATATTATTTACTAAGCCTGTTGATACTTGTGAACCAGGTGTCTTATATATCACAAAATTGGCCTGTTCTACATGTTGTTGCTAGCAAAGATGGTATGTACTTGGCAGTTGCAGGTGTTCATGGTCTCATCCTCTATGATTTGCGTTTCAAAAAATGGCGTGTCTTTGGAGATGTCACTCAAGAGCAGAAAATTGAGTGCAAAGGCTTGTTATGGCTTGGCAAGATTATTGTTGTGTGTAACTATATTGAATCTTCCAACACGTGAGAACTTTAACCTTTCTATTTCCTGTCATTTTCATTTTTCATAGCATTGCTGATGAATGATAATGAATGATCATTACCATTTAATATCTTCAAACTCAACGTTGCTGATGAATGATAATGAATGATCATTACCATTTTTCATAACATAGATTTGTTAAGCTGGATAAGCTTCTTTTTATGTTTCTAAGCCTCTGTTGCAAAGGTTTTTGATTATTCTTATTTTTTGTCGTTATGAGTTTCCTTTTAGGCATGCCGAGCAATAGTCACTAAACACTGTAATTGGAGAATTTGCCCCTTTTTGTATCATATTTAATTGAACAGTTTGTTTACATAAGTCATATCATGGCTTTAAATACTTGAGATAGCTATGTATAACTAGCAGTTGTTATGTTTATATGTTTGTTATATATTACTCTTTGATTTTGTTTGATAAAAATAAGATATAAGAACACATACCTCGTGTTTTGCCTATGTATTAAATAAAATTAGTTTTTAGACAGAATTAGTTATATTTAGAACTTTTACGTTGAGTTTATGAATGCATGTGGTTAGCCTTTATGAAATACATATTTCTTTCCTTAGATTATACATGGTACCAAAGCCACTTGTTTAGCATTATAGTTTTCCAGAAGAGGTATTCCTTTTTCTTTCTGTTTTTTTTTTGGTTGGGGGTGGGGAAGGGTACTAAGTTCCACCTCATCTCTGGATCCTCTTTCCTTCCTCTCTCTCATCAATATGAATCCCACTGTCTCTAATCAGCCTTTTTCTTGGTAAGCCTTAGCGACCCTTCCTCAAGATCCTTTACTTTTCACTTGAAGCCTTGCATATTCTGTGCTGCAATCTATATATGGTGGTGTCAGATCCCATTTGCAGCAGCTATCAGCCTATCCTCACCTTCTTCTATGGGGCCTCAAGTGGCAATCTACCAACCACAGCCACATCTCCTCTACAGAACACAACCAAGCTATGCAAACCATTTTTTTAATTTTTTGAATCATCTTCGTTTTTTCCTTCTACAACCATCTCCTTTCTTTGCCTTCGGCTTCTTCATATTTCTTTTCTTCTTCTCTTCTATTGTTATGTTCATGTGTTGTTGCACCACTTAAAAGCTAGTGGAGACTTGAATAGAGAAAATATTCTGTTCTCATATTGCTAAACTCTAGTAAAGGAGCAAGCTGAATGTACTATGTATTGCTCCAAGGATGAAAGACTTGTCACCTGCATGCTTCATCATCATTTGTTGTGTGCTCCATTAATTCTTTATGCGTGTTTCTCATTTCATTATTATTGTGTCTACTTTATATTTGCTTATAAAAGTTTCTTTAGTCTGTGTAACAATATGGACATAGATAACATACACACTAGTTAGAGTGGGAATGTTATATAACGGTATAATACATAACTTAGTTTAATACCTTATTCTGTTTTAGATAGATTAAGTTATTTAGATAGAATTAGTTAGAGGTTCTATGTTGAGTCTATGAATACATGTAGTTATTGACAAAACTATTTATTTAGATAGAACTAGTCATATTGGGGGTGTATGATTAATTTAATATTTAGAAAGTTCTTCTGACAATCTATGAATTGCCCAAATCCTACTATGAATTTGTTAGATTCTAAAAGAGGTCTACATAATTTTGTAGGTATGAGTTGTTGTTTTATCCAAGATATCATCTTGATCAGAGCTCTTTACTTTATCGAAAGACATTACTTGGGAAACCAATTGTCATGGATGTGCTCCAAGACTATATACTTGTTACTTATCGTCCATTTGATGTTCATATTTTTCATGTGAAGATTTCAGGAGAACTATCACCTTCTAGTACTCCAATTCTTCAGGTAGTAAATTTGTTTATTTTCTAATTGCCTCACAATAGCTTTGATTGCAACTGTTATAGCTGTGAAATAAAGACTTCTTTTGTGATTGAAATAATCAAATAAAGAACAGCTTTCTACAGTAAGGGAGCTTTCCATTATGACCGCAAAGAGCCATCCTGCATCAATGAGATTCATTCCTGAGTTCACAGCAGAAAATTCATCAGAAAAGAACAATTCTCAACAACCCTCAAGGTACATGGTCCTTTACTTCAATATGTTAAGATCAGGCTGAGCTTGTAATTGTGATTGCTTATCATATCAGATGTTTAATACTGCGGGCAAATGGGGAACTTTCAGTTCTTGATTTGGATGATGGACATGAGCAGTTGCTATCTAATTCTGTTGAACTATTTTGGGTTACTGGTGGCCATTTTGAAGAGAAGTCAAACCTCATTGAGGAAGTTTCCTGGCTAGATTATGGCCATCAAGGAATGCAGGTATAAGAGGACTATAATTGTTTTTGGCAGTTTATTTCATAATTACATGCTTATGTCATTTGGAAAAGTTGATGCAAATGTTGGTTGTGTTTTCATAGGTTTGTTTCCTCTTGTATCTGTTCTCAATTGCACTTTTAAGTGTTAATCTCTATGTTACAGGTTTGGTATCCATCACCTGGAGTAGATCCTTTCATACAGGAGGATTTTTTGCAGGTACGTTCGTATCTCAATGTTGGTCGATATAGTAATCTGTTTCTTGTAAGCTGTGAAGTATGCCCTTCTACCTCAATGATAATGCACTGGTTTGTTTCATCTTGTAATTATCAAGATCTTGCATGAGAAATACCTTTTTTTTGCTCTAGTTTGTTTTCAAGAGGTCCTTGAATCAGCATAATTAAAGCTAGCCAAAGAAAAAGTTTCTGATGCTGCTACATTGTACTAAAACATGCTAACTTAAAAAATAGGTGAGCCAGTTTCTGATGGCACATAGATGCGTCTGCATTTTCTGTTTCAACAATGTCAATTATAGGAGCATGCAATTTCTGCATAATTTTAAGTATCAATTGTGTTCCATATAAAACAGCCATCATAGTTCAAGTACCCTTAAATCACCTCTTATGGGATGCCTTGTAAGATGTCAGCATTTCATGCTTAGGCTACTTGGCCTTTTGTTTTTTTGAGTCAAATCAAGGATTATTTTTCTTTTTTTTTTATCAAGTTAATTATGATTCAAGTAAACTGTTTGTTGATTTTATTTTATGTTATATATATATAATTTTTTTTTCACATTGTAGCTGGATCCTGAACTTGAATTTGATCGAGAGGTTTATCCATTGGGCCTTCTTCCAAATATAGGGGTTGTGGTTGGTGTGTCTCAGAGGATGTCATTTTCAGCCTGCTCAGAGTTCCCATGCTTTGAGCCTTCACCTCAAGCTCAAACCATTTTGCATTGTCTCCTACGACATCTTCTTCAGGTACTGACTTTCTTTCAAGCCTCACTGTAAGTGTTCAGATCTCTATGACTATTCTTTAAGTAGCTATCCTTTTGTTGGTTGTCATAGAAAACAACTCGGATAGCTCTCTCAAGTTGAACCTGCATGGTTGAGGTTTAATAGTTTTTGTGAACAAAGTGCTTTTTGATGCAATTTCATTTTGCATCATCATAATTCAACATTGTTTTAGTATCACTAATATAAAAAGATGTAAACAGGCCAAATAAAAAAGATAATATGCATTCATCATAAGATAAGTGACAAAGAGTGTTTTTTGATGCAATTTTCATCATCATAATTTAATATAATTTAGTACAACGCTTAATAAAAAGATCTCAACAGGCTAAATAAAAAGGATAATATTCATCTACCACATGATAAGTGAAAAAGAAATCCAAATAATAAGCAAATTTCTTGTGCTTTATATGGTAAGAAAAATTGTAATGCTTATCTAAAATTCTTCAGAAAGAATTGATGTCTCTTGAAAGAAATGACTATTCTCAGCATGCCCCTATATAGAATAAGAGCAATGCCATATGAACCATATGCATAAAAACCTCATTAATAGTTCTAGGTGAATTGCCAAGCTTGGTTTAACTTTAGGCTTTTCAATGGATATAAACTGTAGTAAAGGCAATTAATCTAGGTCAGGCTTTTGATTCATTAAAAAATCTGGCAATCTGTTAACTATTTCTTATCCCAACCATTAGTTTACTTTTCTGAAAGTTTCGTGTATATATACCCAGCTAGCATTCAAAGTGTATATTCTGATTAGTTGTACCTAAACCTCCGTTGCTAGAATTGATAACTTGGCATTTAGCATTTATTTAAACTCAATTTCGGTTTAATACGTTGGATTAACGTATTTGATTGATATTTTGACAAGCTAGGTTGCCTGGACTTTGTAATAAATATCGCTTGACCAATGAGAGCAGAGGCTAGGTAATTGTGATTCAAATTATTTAGATCCGTTAGATTGAAAATTGAGGTTATAGTAGTTTTTGCAACCTTCGACTAGGTCTGTTAAATAATCAAATTATTGGTGAGATGTAGGATTTTCTTTTACAAGCTTAGAATCAAGGAAGAAGGATATTTAAAATTCAGCTAAAATAAATGTGGCATGCAGAAGGCCTGAGATTGAGATTCTCACATTGGAGTTTCTTGTTTGCATTTCTTCATTAGAGGGGCAAAAATGAAGAAGCATTGCGCTTGGCATGCCTTTCAGCAGAAAAACCTCACTTTTCACACTGCCTAGAGTGGCTTCTCTTTACTGTATTTGATGCTGAGATATCCAGGTATATGCTAAATTTGATAGAATTATGGAGTTTGTTATTCATTTAATATAGATAAGCTATTATTTGCAATCTATTGTGAGTAGTTTGTGATTTTCCCTGGAGAAATTCCTTGGAGAATCTAAAGATAAAATTAAAGATTCTGCTTGCTCATCTTGAAGTTTGAAGTATTATGCCTAAGATAATTATTCAAAGCTTTAATTCATTCGCGTAGTATCCCTATTCGTGAAATATGCTAATCAATGATTTTAGTGCCCCTGATACTTCATATCGTTTTTTTTTGTGCCTATTTATCTACTATCTTGTTTTTCCATGTTAATCATTGTTTTCATTTATTTATGTGTTCCAATGCGCCTAATGCTTTTGGATGTCATCTCAACTATGGAAACAACCACCTGCCTAGTGTTAATTAACTAATTCATTCTCACACTAGAATCTTGAATTCTATTGCTAACTAAAAGATGTCTATTAGAAACATCATTGCAAGCATAGTTAAGGTATGTTGGGATTAAAAATTTACATGACTTTGGGTAGAGAGTGCTTCAGAAAATCCAAGGTACACCACAAATTGTCCGTGCATAATTTGGGAGGAGAAGCCTTCTCGCACTATGAAGTCTCAAGGAAGAGTGGTTGGGGCTTGATGCCACAAAATCATCACATATGATCAAGTAGGGTGCTCCTCCTTATCCAGCCAGATCTTTAGAGGCAGGAGATGGTTGGGGCTTGCAGGAACTAGCCGATTGCAGCGGAGGATATATCGCTGTTGTGGCAGGAAATGGAATTAGCAGAAACCTTAGTGGAGAACTTTTTGCCCCTTCTCAATTCAAAATTCCTCCTTTGTGTTGTGATTGATGCTGATGTCTTTTCTTGTTCCCATCTGCTCATACCATAAAATTGACTCATTGACTTGGTCAAACCCAACTCTTGATTCAAAATATTTTGACTAAGTTAATGGTGTTCAACTCTTCTAAACCTTTAGATCCCCTTCATTAGCCTTTTTAAACCCAACCATTGATTCTCCATGGGAAATTGGATCTAAATTAAGGTGACATTTCTCATCAAACTTATTTTCCGCTCTTATTTTTGTACTTTTCTCAACATTATTGGTGTTTCCTTTTCTATTCACTGCTAGGTTTTTCATATCTTATTTCTTTTTGGTTTTGTTTTGCTTAATATTACATTGATGTGCAGGTTCACCGATAGTATTTCTTTTACTTGTTGCTTCCTGAAACTTTGCTTCAGTTAATGCCTCAGTATGCCTAATCCCTGTGTGGCTTGAAGGCCTAATAATAAAATTTTATTTGTGTATGTTATTAAAATCTTTTTACATCATCTGTTACTTAGAAAAAAATAAAGTGTCTGAAGCATTAAAATCTACCACATTGACCTTAATACTCTTAATATTTTCCACACCTTGAGCAGTTTTCTTTTTGTTGCATTCTAGGCGGGTCTACTTTAACAAGCGCTGTCAAGAACCGTTAAATGTACAAAAGCCTTTCTTATATGCTGAGAACTCTAATACGTTGTATAAACTAACTAATAAGCTGAACATAGTTCCATTTGTGAAATGTTAAACGAATCCAATAAATTTATGCGTATACCATTAACTAGCAAAATATCATTTTAATAATGTGCTCGAGTAATATCGTGACAAAGTTTGCTTAATTACCATGTTTTAATTGTGATTCTGTTGGTTGTGGTAATTATATTAGGAAATGTAATATATTTGCTAAAATTTATGGTTCTTCAATTTCACTTCACCTTGCATTCTGCCTATTGGGCATCACGGGGTGTACTATTCCCTAACAATATACCTTGCTTTTTAAAATGTTTCCAGAGCACATTTTAAAATAAAGATTCTACTATCTAAATATGGCATTTCACCTGCATTACCTCTACCATGAGTTTGATTTTATATGACTTTTGCAACTAATATCATAGGCAAAATGCAACCAAGGATCAGTTATCCTCAGTGACGTCACCTTCAGGCAATTCACTCTTAGATAAGACATGCAGATTAATAAAGAATTTTCCAGAATATTTGGAAGTTGTTGTTAGTGTTGCAAGGAAAACAGATGGTCGCCATTGGGCTGATTTATTCTCTGCTGCTGGAAGATCAACTGAGTATGCCCACATATTACCTATAGATATCTTTTCATTGTTAAATTTACTAAAATACCTTAATTTGGTTATTTTATATGTGAGATCGCTCTTTCCTTCATATAATTTGGTTATTCATACCTCGTCTCTTTATTAGTTTGCTTTCACTTGTTATTCCAATAGGAATCTGATATATAGTTCTTTAGTAGTATAGGCATGAAGGTGATTTCTTATAATGACATGATATAGTCGAAGGTTGCCAGTTGCACACAAGAATAAAATCTTGGTCTGCTGGCTTAAATTCCTGAGACCCCAGTCCACTTACCCGCCCAGCT
>JBAMIE010176115.1:0-14096 GCA_037177295.1 Kaempferia parviflora | reverse complement strand
ACCAAGCTTTATTTATTTAAAATGTTTACAATAGACAACAAAGCATGAAAAGCTGCAATCCAAGTTGATTGAAGAGCATGCAACCCTTACTCCTCCCAAGACATCGTATGCAACTAACTTCATCTGACCCACATCTATTTCATGCATCAATATCACTACATGAACTGTACATGTAGACTAAGATACAATCTATGACTAGCTTCAACTAGTAAATGTAGGCTAAGAAACAATCCATGTGTAAATTATTTCATGAATTAGTAAATGTAGACTAAGAAACAATTTATGTATAATTTATTACATGAACTAGTAAATGTTGACTAAAATCATGACTACAAGCTGAAAACACAAATAATCAAAGCATTAGAGTTGTTGATCGAGATTAGAGCATGCATACAATGATAGCTTTTGAACTTTTTGATGGAACACATAATTGATTATTTGCTTGACCTTAAATTAATATGTCAACAAAGATAGGATAAAAGAAGATTTAATTAAGACACAATGATATTTTAGGAATAATTTTTTCAGTGGAAACTATGGGATGCTAAACGATCAAAGTGAACCCTAATAATCCAAAATATCCAATTTGGTTTGGAGACACGTATACTGTGACCTACGATTTACCTGAAAATCGGCACAAGCGCGAAGCTTGGGCCATCAACAGTCAAGGGCAAGGTGGGGCAGAGGTCGTGAGCTCGCGGGAGGAGGTCGAGGAGACCGCAGAGGACTGGCAGGAGGAGGTTGCAGGAAGAGGTCACAAGTCTGATGTCGCCGGAAGTTCTCCAGTGGTGGGGGAGCATCGCTAAGGTTGCCAGAGGTCGCTGCGCCAGAGGGGGACATTGCGCCAGAGGGCGAGCTATGTGAGAGGCAGTTGTTGCGCGAGAGGGGGTCGCTGCGAGGGATCAAACGTCACCGGAGGCCGTTCGGCGGCCACGAAGGGCCTGGCGGTCGTAGAGGGTGCTAGAGTGCTGCAGAGGTGGTCACGAGAGTGGGTCATTGCGTGAGATGGGGTTAGGGATGGGAGATCAAAAGTCGCCGGAGGTCCTCCGGCGGTCGTGGAGCGTTGCGGAGGTTGTCGGTGTTGTGGAGCGCTGCAGAGGTGGTCGCGAGAGGGGTAGGGCTTAGTGTCGCGAGCGTCTAAATAACCGGAGAAGGCAGAGTGAGAGCGGAATAACCGGAGAAGGCGGAGTTCAAGAAGAAGTCAAACAGTCCGTCTACGCGAGAGAGGTGGTTGCGCGAAGGTTAGGGCTTAGCGTCGCTTGCGTGCACGTGCGTCACACGTAATCCGACTTTTATATGGGATCTGTGGTCCAAAGATGGACCAGGTGTTTCTAGTCCAGAGGATCCGTGCCACAGTTTGATCTATTAGCGAAGGAAGCACTTTTTCTTTAACGATTCGTCTTTGGCCATATTATTTAGATTGTATTAGTTGTTTTTAGTTAAGTAGAATTGATTTAGTAAGAGAAGAAATCGAAGACTCTTTTCTAGAAATGCCATTTTATTTAGATGCAAGCCTTAACTATTATTTAATTTAGAGGATCAGAATACATTCATTAAGATAATACTAAAAATAAATTAATGTAAAGAAATTATTTATAATATCTATTATGTCAAAGATAAAATAAAATTATAATTTAATATCTTAATGGGATGCATAGGGTATGATAATTAAACGAAGAAAGACACTTTGCCACATCTACAACAGTCTCGTCACATGCCCTGTACGCAATTGTTTCAGTTTACAAAAATTAACGATAATAATTTAGAGAGAAATGCCGTGCCAACTTACTACATTCTACACACCCTATAAAATATGAACGCGGAATAAGAAATCTCTATTGTGGCCGAGTAGTTTTTTATAAAATGACTAATGGATTTCAGTATTCAGAGTTAATTAGTATCGAATCCATGAAGCTACTGAGCAGTGAACAACGACACCTATAAGCACCGCAGCAGGTAGCCTCAAACATCGAGCGAGTGAAAGCCATCTCCGTATAGATACAACAGTAGCTTCACAAATGGATGGGAAAGTCAAAATTCTGATACGTTTTTATTTCACCACTCACGCCTGCAGTTACGATCACCAATCCAAAGGCTGCCCAGCTTTGTGATGCTGTTCCTCCTTTGCACAAATCACCAATGCATTTAGGGCTCTGCTTATTGGGTGTCATAAGCTCTTCAGGCCAAGTCGCCGTGACCTTATCGTTAAACCAGTTTGAGTTGCCAGTGGCACCATTCTGGTGAGAATTGATGCGTTGGCAAAACTGAGGATCTGAAAGCCGAAGCCTGTCAGTTTCTCCTGCTGATGCAACATTTGCTTGGTTGTTGGGGCAAGTTCTCACCATCTTTTGCAAACTGGTGTTTGGCCAAGGAGCAGCCACAGTCACGCCCCGACAGTGGAAATATTCGTAGGATTGAGTGGTAGTCGCATCGCCTTTTGTTTGAGAGTCACCAAATCTCCATACATAGATGTGAGAATCTTCACTAGCAGATATCACATGTTTCCCGTCGGCTGTAGGGAAGGCTGATATTTGGCTGTTTGTATTGCGAAAACCTGGGAAAGAAGAGCAACACACAACTCTTAAAAGATAGCACACATACAAAGGAATTTCTTTTCAAATGTTTGTGCATTTAATAGCTTTGCAATGTAAACAGATTATTATTCAATTAAGAACCACTGAAACTTGGCATTTAAGATGGTGAAGTAACACTTTCAATCTCCCGCCATATCATAAAATAGGCAGATGTATAGTTGCCGGGACACAATGAGACATGGAATAGTGTTGGAAGGCATCATGTTAAACACACCATTCACATCACCAACAACTGCACCAAATTATCAAAGAGCAATCAGTCTTCATCTGTGCATCCTCTACCTCCTCTCCACTAGGTTAACATGACTAACCTGTTCCTATCTCTACAGTGTCAACCAAATTTGACACCAACATAGAATCATTCTGATCAGTGATTGAATCTGCTACTTCAAATCCCACTTACAGTTTTGACATTTCAATGGCGGAAGAGAATCTACTATCAGTGAAAATTGATGGCCATGCAAATGTAAGCATGATCATGTGATGAGTTAAGAGTTTCATAACATAATTAGCCTATGCAAGATTCTGTAGTTGCAATTTTGGCTGAAATTTAGTCATATTTATAGTAAATATACATAATTCATTAGGCGAAATGCTTAGTATAACACAAACTTTCATGCTTTTAACTATAATCTGCTGTCTAAACTTGAAATATTCATAGACGACCAGTTTGATTCTTGACTACTTTAATAAGCACTAAAATGATTAATACGTAACAAAAAGTAATCATACAACTAGCATGCACTTGTATTCCTTAAATATTCAGTCAGTCAATCACCATAAACATGACCAGTTAAACAAATAAAAGCCCCAAACCTCGATGTTTATGGTATGACTATTGCTATTGCTGACATCATAATATTATCCATTGAAGAACTCAATTTAATATTAAATATAGGCCATGTTTGAACTTAAGCAGTTAAAGATAAAATTATCAATTTAATAGAAGAGAAAAGATGTTTCGTTGAACCTGTACATATTATATCTCAATTATTGCAGATGATTGACACAATATTTAGACTAATAAGAAAAAAATGAATTGGTTGATAGGCACAAAATGTAATTAATATGAAATAGATGCACAAAATAAGATGAGTAAAAGTATGGTTTTAGACTTGAATGAAATATGTGAGACAAATCCCTCTAAACAAAAGGCAATAAATATATTCCAAAAGAATTGTTTTGCTAGATGGATCTGGATAGGAAAGTAATGTATGTATCTCAAGAATAGGATCCTCATTTAGATCCTTTTGACTATTTAAGAGATTATCATGAAGATCGTAAACATACTAACACCTCACAATGCCATATAGAATATATCAAGGAACTTTGGAATCCTAAAACAGTGATGAGATAGTGAGATGGTCTTGATACGTGATTACAAGAGTAAAGGAATCTGTATAAATTTAGCATAGGCATTCCTTAGATCTTAACAAAGAACAAGTGAGAGGAACAACACTTGTACCTTTAAGCTTGTGGACCAGTTCATCATCATGAATAATTCGAATTTGAGAATCTGCAGATGTTACTAGTACCTTTGATGGATTTCCAGGGGCAAACTGTTGAATGAAACTAATATGAAAGGTTGGCCATAGCTTATTTCAAAATTCAAAACTAAATGAAACCCTGTAAATTCCTTAAGCAATCTATTATCCCACAAAAAGGGGAAAAAAAACCTGGAAACCAGTGATTTTCTTCTTTCTGTTTTTCAGATCTACTTGACTCTTCTGAATAAGCTTGCTATCTAAAGATGAAGAAATCCAAATTATAAACCGCTGGTAAAATCAAAAACACTAACCAGCTTGCTAAGGGTAAGTTCAAACATAATTATATGAGTGCCCATAGCTTCATACCCGATGTGTCATACAAGTGGCAATTTCCCTTGTGTGTACCAACTAGAGCACCCTTCAAATGGGAAAAAAATGTGAAAAAAATGAAATACTAGGAACATACATAAAGTAAATTTAAAATCAAATACTTAGTTTAACATGGTACATATACCTGTCCATCAGGCGTATAACAAGCAGCAGTGACCATCTCATGCAAATCTTTCCAATCAATAACTTGCCGATCTGGAATACTCCATATCCTCACCTTGTTGTCAAGGGATCCACTGATGAAATATCGGTCATCAACAGGATTGAACTGGATACAAGTCACTGCATAACAATGAAATCCAAACACATGATGACCAAATAAGCAAGTTAAAGCAACAAGATGTAATTTGAAGAAGAGAGGTAAAATGATAGATTGGTAAACATAATTTGGATTTTACCATATGTACTATGAGAGAATACTTTTAAGCAGGAAGTACTGGACATATGCCAAAGTCGGACCGTTTTATCCATTGAAGAGGAAAGCAAAAACTGAAATGTAGATAGTGAGATCACAAATAGTACATAGTAATGAATGTACAGATTAGTACCTTCTAGAACAATTACTCCAAAGAAACTAAATAGAAAAAGAGCAAACAAGAACAGTTCAAAATGTATGTTGAATGGTGTAGAAAGGGGAGAGATAGAAGCAAAGGAAGAAGGTAGAAACCAAAATAATTTTGTACTTCAACCATATGATTACCTCAAATATAAACAATAGTGCCATAATAATGGTATCAATAATACCCAATTAGTAAAATATTGCTACAAATAATCAAATATTGATTGTTGCTCTAGCAAAAATAAACTTCACTGAATCCAATTGAAGGCGCGAGTAAATTCAGCCTCTCAACATATGATTCGGTCTAGATCTTAGTTGCTTCCAGTTAACTTCAAGTTAGGGTTCTTTTTGTTATTTTATTTTTTGATCAGTTACTGGACCAAGTTGACATAGGGACAAATGTTTTTAGATACATGCATTATTAATGACATAATTTTAATCAAATTAATGTACCATTATCCTTCTAGATAAGTACAAAGGCATGGACACTTCATTGTTCATATATTCAGATATCACAATATATTTAAGCTCAATTAACCAGATTCCTATGGCTACAGGCATTGCAAATGTTTTTTTGATGGTTAAGTAAAATATTTATGTTACACCTACCACCTATATAAATTAGCTTCTAGCTGGATGAAACTTGATCTTGATTGATATTGTTTTTCAATTTACAAGGCATCCTTGGTTATGAAACCACGAGTTAATAATCATGCATTCCCAGTGAGATGTGAGTATTACCTGTATATAGAGAATATCTTATTATCCTGAAATCCTTATATTCGTTCTTCATTACCGAAGGCCAATTAATAACCAAGACATTTGAATTGAGTTGTGTGATCAAAGGTATATACAAGCGTGTGATTAGATGAAGAGGTCTGCTGAATGAAAAGAAAAGTCATCAAAACCAAAGATACAATGAGTCATCTTGAAAGAATAGGGAGTAAATCCTTGGATATAAGAAGACCAACTATCCCAAGAGGCATCATAAAAGAAAAGAACATTGCCCTCAAGGCATAACTGAATTGGTCACCACATGGTAGATTTGCATAAATAGGCAACGGTCGATTCCCGGCGAAGCTAGCGGAAATACCCTCCCATGTGGTAGTCTGCTCAATTTCTTAATTTACCTCTCTATAGATGGTTGTAGGGTCGGTAGTATGGGGGTGGTTGGGGTAAGCGTATGACTTTTTTGCAAAAAAAGAAATAAAAGAAAGAACATTTGTTGTCGGACAATGAAGTGAAGTGAAAGATTTAAAAAGGTCTCCTGAAATAAAAAAGCAAGTCCTTGGATCTAAGACCAAGGGTGCCAAGAGTTGTCCCAACGTGAATCCAAAAAGTCAATGAGACATCTAGAAAGAAAAGGGAATAAATCCTCAAATACACAAAGACCAAGGATCCCAAGAGGGGTTCAAAAAAGAAAAAGGACATAACTGGTTAGACCAGGAGTAAAAGATTCAAAGAGGCATCATGAGAGAAAAGAGCAAGTCCTCGGATCTAAAACCAAGTGTCCCAAGAGGTGTCTCAATGTAAAATCAAAGAACCAATGAGGCATCTTGAAAGAAAAGGGAATAAATTCTCAGATACAAGAAGACCAAGCAATCCAAGAGGCACCCTAAATGAGGACATAAATTGTCAGACATAAAGTGAAGTGAAAGATTCAAAGAGACAAAAAAGAGAAAGTCCTCAGATCTAAAGACCAGGGAAGAGGCATCTTGAAAGGAAAGGATATAAGTCCTTATAGACTAGGAGTGAAATCGCAGGTGCAAGGAAGCATTCTAAAAGAATTAAGAAAATGATATAAGAAGATCCGTTCCAAGAGGCTTCCAAAAATGAAAGGCACAAGTTCTCAAACATAAAGTGAAGCTAATGATACCAAGTCTTGAAAGAAAGGGTATAAGTCCTTGCACTTAAGAAGAGACTCACAAGAGGCATCACAAAGGTTAAACCCGAATTGAAACCAAACGAACCAAAGGAGCATCTTGGAGAAAAAAAAAACATAAGTCCTTGAATCTAATAAGACCACAAGTCTTCAGAGGCATACTGGAAAAAAGGCATAAGTCCTCAAAAATGAAGGGAAGCCAAAGATCCAAAGAGACATCTTCAAATAAATAATAATAAAAAAAGAACATATGTTTTCAGATCTATTAAGACCAAGAGCCCTAAAAGGCATCTTAAAAGGCATCCTAAAAGAAAAAATAAAAAGCATAAGACCTTTAACCCGGGGTGTAGCTAAAGTCAAAATAAGTGCTCAGAAGAAAAGAGGATAAGTCCACAGACATGAAGTGAAACCAAAGGCCCATTGGGAAAAAAAGAATTAAAGTCTAAAGGCAGTGTTTGAAAAATGTGTGAGTTTGAGTCAAGTTTAAAAATAAAAATGAATTCGCAATAAGCAAAAAAATGATATCTTAGTTCAGTTTATATTTGCTGTTAATACACATATTTATTTTTGTTTTATTTAATTTAGCCTCGTCATTTTTCTTGTATATTAATCTAAACAAATATGCGAGAATTTTCTTATTCCGATGTTACAATTTATGTAGGAAGTAGTATTTGAAACATGGAATGTGACATTACATTTTAATCAAAATTTCTCTAACATAATAGCATTTTTTTTATAATCCAGGCATCCAGCTCTTCGAACCGACTAATTCTAGAGGTGACCGGCTCGACCCCACGGAAGTTTCCCACCTACCACTAGGGTAAATCTGGAAACGCTCATGGAGACCCATCTAGATGACCAACATTCTTGGACTACAGCATGGTGACTGATAGTTATTTAACTATTAAATTTTGAGATGACTTGTATGTTTGGCTTTTACCATGCTCGTATGTTAAAAGTTCGATATTATGATAAAATTGAAAGTTCAAAATTTGTATTTGCCCTATTAAGCTTAGTATTGCAGGCATTGAGCCATGTATTGTATTGTTGATATCATCCTATATCTAGCTACATAGACAAGAATGTCAAATATTCTTCTATAACCATGAATTGATCTTAACATAACATTGTAATGTATCTCTTGCATCGCTTGATATGGCATGAGATTTAAATACACCATTTGTAGAACATCAAATGAAAGATGTAATTGACCTTCTGCAGTAATCAACAAAAGAAGATTTCTCTAACCTAACCAATATTTTAAATTCCCATCTTTATAGAAAACAAAGGAATGAGAAATTCAATGGTGAAGTCATTTTGATCAATATTTTCATCTTCAATAATACATGTTTCTATATATCACTGTTTGGAACTCTTTGGACAGACTATATGATTTATTTATTAATCAGTTTTTGAAAGAAAAAAAAATATCATCGTCCATATACGTATCATTATATACCTGCATACCATATATATGCTATACAGTGACTTCTCTTTAATTATTTACATATGCTATTTAAAACTTTGCCAAACTGACGAACATTATCACAAATTTGAGACAATACAATTTTAGTAACCACTTTACAAGTCAGTTACCATGTTATAAGAAAAATAGTTTTTTAATCCAAACTAAATTCACTTAAATCTTTCTACATATATACTATTACCTATAAGGTCTGTATTTAATAATATGGTCAATTAAGTCTATCTTATTGGATATAAATAACTTTTCTTTTAGTTAATAATAGTTTTTTATAGCCTCCCCTATCAATTGGGCACACTGTAGATTATTTATTCATTCAAGTCATTAAATAGGTACACACTTATATTCCTGTGACATAGGTTGGTTAAGGTATTTAAGAATGAAAAATCTACAATTATATATCAAAAGTTCAAGCCTAAATTTCAATAAAATACATACATACACACACACAAACATATATTATTTTCTAAAATTAACTAAGAAAAGAAAACTAAAAAAAACACAGGGAAACAATTAGCTGTGACTTCAATAAAGATAAAACAACGATAAAATGGTGTGGCCATGTTCGAGGATGATATAGACTTGCATTGAGTTTAATGGAGAGCCATTCATTCATTCAAGTCATTGTTACTGTTGAATTTCTGTGACATATTAACCTTAATTTCATTAATTTTATCGTTTATTAGGCTACATTTATCACCTATAGCACTCTCAACATTGGGCTACACATAGTTGTTCCCAAATGATAATGATGTTACTTTATCTAGTCAACCCACAGGTCCACCAAAATGTTATAATCCAATAGCTATCCACCAGACACTCTCCATATCAACCTTCTAGGCAGGATTTGTTAACTATCCACTAGATCTGATCTATACAGAAAGTTTGACACAAATTGCATAGGTTGGATATGGCATTTAGGAATGAAAATTTACAAATATTTGCCAAAGTATTAACATTCATTCATGACTCCAAGCCTAACTTTCAACAAAATACACACACATATACATACTCCAATAAAGATAAAATGTGATTAAAATGGTATGGACATATTCAAGAATAATATATGCTTGCATGGAGTAATGGAGAGCCAATATCCAAATAGTTGAGCCTAAAACTTGATGATATTTCCTAAGAAAAGAAAAAGGTACAGCAACATAGTGTATCTACAAATTCCATTTTTGGTCATGCTCTAGCAAACCAAATTAACATAGTTGATATTTCATACCACCATTATGTTATTGGCTGAAACCAGGTTCAAAAGTCACAACGTGATTATACTAAACAAACAGTCTATGTTTTCCTTTTACAAATGTAATATTGCTAAGCAATAAATGGAAAGCACTTACATCATTCCCTAGGCCCAATATGATGTGAACATACACTTTCAACCTCGGCAAGAGTACACATAAACTGACCTTGGAAAGAGTATGCTGTGCAGGAGATCTAGATCCCACTGTTCCCACTCAAAAAATTGTTGTTTGACATCCAGATTTGTAACTTTTTTAAATATCTGTACGCAAGTTTGAGTAGCATAGAACGTAGAGCAAAATTTCATGATAGAACCTTAGGATCCTCACTTATGGCCTCAATTTCATGATAGAAGCTATTGTTAGTGCAATTTTGCCCTAAATGGTCATGTTCGACCATAGTATTTTTTATTTATTGGCCTAAGTTTTTAAGTTAGATTTGCCTATGTTTTTAACATGCCCTTGAAGTGGTGCACTAATTTGTTAGAGCATACATTGAGCTCGTGGAGCTTGACTTGGTGTACCCAAGTTAGTGATTGGCTCAACGTCTGTTGAAATTGAAGAAGGATGGTATGAGACATCCATGGAACCACAAGATGAGGAGCATCGAGATGATAACTTTGACAAGAGCTGGAATAGATGGACTACATAGGTGAATGAGCAAAGAATGTTCCGAGGATCGAGTCGAAGACATGGTGAATTTGATGTACAAAGGACTTGAAGGGAGATAATCACTTGGACAAAGCGAAACTACATCAACTCTAAATTAGTTGGAGGAGGCGAACTACAAAGGTTGACAAGAATGACACATGGAACGAGTTGAAGGCTTGGTGTGTTCAAGAGACTTACGAATTGGCAAAAGATGGCTTGCAAGCAAAGTAGAGTCTGAGTCGTAAAGGTAAACTCTTAATTGTTTTGTGAAAGTCGAGAGATGTATAATTTAGTTTTGTGTAATTCTCGACTTAAACAATGACTCAACCATTAGATTGGTCTAGTCAACTCCTTAGTTGACTCTAAGCTTTGAACAGAACATTCTATTCGTACATGAGTCAACTAGGCCAATCAACTCCTTAGTTTACTCAGCACACTAAGCACACTAATCAACTGGCCATATTTTAGTCTGGTTGTATTTCACTTACGCGATAAAGTGGCTCAATCGACTGAAGTTAGCACAAGTCTATGGAGTTGTTGCTTGTCAACCGAAGTTCATGTGAGCCAATTGAGAGTCCGTTGCCAAACACAGAGCTGAAGCGACAAAGAAACTAAGAAGTGGTTCAATTGACTATTCCATTGAAGATTAAAAAAGTGGAGGTTGAATGAAGATAACTTATAGGACCAAGGAGAGCCTTTAAAGGTTGGCAAAATTAAGGTTAACTCTTCTTGTTCTATTTTATATCCTAATTCTTGTAATTGTCTTACTTACCTTGACTTGTATTTCTATTCTTGTAAGAGGTTTCTACACTTTGAGAAGCATTCATGAAGGAAAAAAGATAATGGACATTCAGGAGTGATTCACTAAAGAGACATAAGCTATAGTGTAGGAACCAGCGGATCCAAACCTCATGAACTCGGTCTGTTAGCAATAATCTTATGTTTCTTATTTCCACTGGATTAATGTCTAATTGAGCTTGCTAAGTATTAGCAATAATAAAAGAAACATATTTCCATATCCTGTATTATTCATCTCTGCTTCTAGCCATCCAGTGCATTGTCCTCTTCAGTCCTAACAGCTACATAATCACATTACAGCTTTTCACTTAGTTTTCAGTCAACCTGTAACTTCGTTCAACTTTAGATAACCCATGAAAGAACTAGAAGATACTTCAGAAGGTTCAAACTGGAACTGACAAACCTCAGAACCCTACACTTCTATATTGAACTAATTTTGAATTTTGATTCCATTGTAGAAGTTACAAAATCACATGACGTTTTTTAAACCAAGTTCATCAGTATGCCTGTAACTACATTCAACTTTAGATCTCCTATGAAATAATTAAACTATATTATGGTAGGAGTAAACTGAAACTAAAAACCTTCAGAATCCTAAACTTATATTATTGAACTAATTTGGAATCTCAGTTCCATCACAGAAGCTAACAAGTCAGATCTACCGTACCCGATTTGGCAGTGGTGACTGTAACCCCATTCAACATAAGATATCCCGAGAATGAATTAGAAGATGTTCAGGCAATAATCCTTAGATTATTTACTATCTATGAAAAGTAAAACCTAGTATTCACGCGATCCAGAGTACAAAGAGGCACCAAATCTCATCTGTATGTAGAAATCTAACCAAATAAATTGAAGGCATACCTGAGATGTTGACCAAGATAGATCAAGTACATCACCTAAGTGACCTCTGAAACAACACACAGGTTTTTCAGACAGAGCAAAGACATGCGCTGGTACCTTCAAAGGGTGAGAACATACAGATTTCTTACTGCACCTAACCTTTACTCTTCTCTGCTTATCCCATTGATCTCTGTCAGCGCTGGCCAAAGTGGATGTCATCTCCGGTGAGGCTATATCATTAGCCAAATTGCCAAATCTGTCAACCTCTAAGACCTCCCACACACGAATGGCGCAGTCCTCGCCTCCACTGGCCAAATATTGCCCATCCAAGCTGAATCTAATGCTCCAGATGGACCCATTATGCGCCTGGATTTCCTGGGTCATGCACAAACCACTGAGCTCCTTCTGAGACTTCCCATATTGCCGGACTCTTATTCTGTCAGGGCAATGATTTAGGCCATTTAAACCATCAAGGTTATCATTGGTAGCCGAGCTCGATCTCCCTCCCATCTCGGATGAACTATCTTTGTCATCCCTACTCTTGCGGTCGCAGTTGTGCCCTCTAGCCACCATGTTCTCGGCGACATTCTTGATGCTTCTAAGCCAACTTCCCCTTTTCTTCCATCTCCATCCTCCGCCAGACCTTCTGCCAACAACAGAAGCACCATTACCAGAACTACGGGAATCGCCGCCACTGCTGTCAGTGGCATCCTCCACGCTCTGCCTTTTCATCAGCTCTTGAACTATAGGGGACTTCCCAATGCACATATCGAACTCCTCCATAGTAAGCTGCCGTCCTGTTCCGACTTCTCTGATAGTGTTCGACATCCGATCCTCTTGTAACTCCTTCACCACGAACTCCCTCCCGTCGTCTAGATTCTTGATCACGAAACGCGAGTCGCCGGTAACGACTCCCCCCTCAATCGGAAGGATGCCTTTGGAAGCATCGGGGATACGGAATCTAACGCCAAGAGGCGGCTTGGAGGGGACCTGCCGCTGTTGGCACAGCGATTTGCTCGCGGAGCCGTCGCATCCGGGCCAGGCCACTCCAGATGAGGAGGACGGGGAAGGGATTTTACAGGAGGCGGCGTCAGATCGGCGGGGCCGAGAGAGAGCGGGATCGCCGGAGAGGCCGAGATGGCGGAGTAGGCGTCGGCGGCGCTCCTCGACGGAGGCCGGTTCGGAGAACCAGACATCGAGAGAGCGCAGAGGGGGGAGACGCAGGCGTCCGACGCGGCGACGGTGACCTCCGGTGTAGGATTCGTCGTCGGAGGCGGAGACGGAGCCGGAATTGGAGCAGGAGGAGAGGATCCGGTCCAAGGACTCGTAGAATTTCTCCTCCCCCGAGTCTTCCTCCGGAAGATTTGTCGTCGTCGGGGTCATCATGGTCGCAAATGGGGTCACCGGAGGAGGGGGCGGTTTTTATAGAATGGCAAGGGAGGATGGGGAATGGTCAAGGGGATCGAAGACCCATGGGATTTGATATGTTGTTGCAGGCAGGCAGGCAGGCAGGCAGGCAGCTGTTTGCCTTTGTTACTGGTGTGTGTGTGAGAGAGTGTTGTAGTGTATGCGTATACGTATGCAGAACTACAGTGTCGAGTAAATGTGTAATCAAATTGGATAAGCCCATACTCCATTCATGCGGAACTGCTGGCTCCTCCTGCCTGCTTCATCAATCATCGTGTCATGTCTTTTGAATTTTTTTTATAGTAAATATTTAACCCATAATTTTGGAAGCTAAAGACAGTTACGAAAAGCATTACAATTGTTATAAAATCTTAAATGAGTATTCATGATAAACTTAGTACAAGATAATTTTGAATCGTGAAATTGAGTATCGAATAAAGTTGAGTAGCCTTTTTTTATCAGTTCCGGAGGTAAACTAGCGAGAATTGTAATTTTCATTAATTTGTAGAATTAGTAGCTTCAGGGTCAAGGAAAGCATAAAAAGTAGATTCGTGGTCATATTTGTTGACCAAGCATCGGACTCATATAGCAACGGTTTGTCCGGTATTATAAATACTAGGAGTTTTTATAAAAATCATGTCAATATTAGAGGTCAGTTTTTCTATCATAAGTCCTTTGCCTATGATGTCAGGTATAGGTGTAGAGTTTTGCTTAACGCTTGTGAGTAGCTTATAATATATTAAGTCTAGTTT
>JBAMIE010176109.1:0-14097 GCA_037177295.1 Kaempferia parviflora | reverse complement strand
AGTTCTATTTATTATTAAAAAAAAATTATCTGTTAATTTCTTGAAGATAGAATTCATCAAATAGGAATAAAGTAGTTGGTAAATAAAGATAAGCTTGCACCACAACAACGAAGAGGATGAGGATAGGAGAAGGGTAGGTCACCAATTTGATAGATGCCTCCCCTTTTGTTTTTTTATCTTTCCCCAACAACACACTCACAATAAAAGTGAGACCTTCTAGAATCTTTAACAGGTGGATAGAATAGATACAGAAAAAAATATGTGAATTGCATTCTATCTGTGTGTTTTTTTCATATTGGCACTTTGCCTCGTATTGAGGACTAAAAGAGTTTAACAAAATCACAGGGCTAAATAAAAAAATGCAAAAAAATGAATTGAATAAACAAAAAGGAGAACAAAAAACAGTAATCTCACACGAGAAAGTAGCCCTACCTAACTTATCTAACCCCTGCTTATTAACTGCTCACTCAGTCATTCATGTCACTACAACAAATAAAAAAAGTAGTCAACCAACTCAAATGAATCAAGTCAAAGTCCATCTCATCTTCCTTTGCTCTGGTATAAATCCTCTCCCAGCTCTCTCTCCTCCCTTGATCCAGTTCATCCTCTTTTTTTTCTCCTCCTCCCCTTTCTTCACATTTGTTCTCCAATCTATTTCTCAAAAAAAAAAAAAAAAAAAAAAATCCCTTTTTGAATTTAGTTGATGTGTCCATGGGAGTGAATCATGGGTAGGTCTCCATGTTGTGAAAAAGCTCACACCAACAAGGGAGCTTGGAGCAAGGAAGAAGACCAAAAGCTCATCTCCTACATCAAAGCCCATGGTGAAGGTTGCTGGAGATCACTCCCCAAAGCTGCAGGTTGATTATTTAATCAAATTCTATTTCGTTCTGTATACTTATATATATATATTTTTGAAGAAAAAAAAGTGTGGTATGTATTTGATAGGTTTGCTTCGTTGTGGGAAGAGTTGTAGGCTCAGGTGGATAAACTACCTTCGTCCCAATCTCAAGCGTGGTAATTTCACAGAGGAGGAAGACGAGCTCATTATCAGGCTGCATGGCCTTCTTGGAAATAAGTATATATTTTTATTAAATTTCACAGAGTAGTTTAGTTAGTTAGTTCATGCATGAGTGATGATGATTGTTTTGTATCAATTGGTTAATTTAGGTGGTCTTTGATCGCCGGAAGATTACCAGGAAGAACAGACAACGAGATTAAGAATTACTGGAACACACACATCAAACGGAAGCTCCTTAGCCAAGGTGTTGATCCTTATAACCATGGCCCTATCCATCAAGCAGTTGCTGTTGCAATCCAAAGTCAGAGCGAAGGAATCGCCGAGCCCAACTTTGGTGAAGATCACAATAGTGAAAGAGGAAATAACCTTGAGCTCGACCTCGACCTCAATCTCTCTATAAGCCTGCCTCACTACTCCCCCAAGTGTTCTGATTCACAAGCTAATTTAGAAGCCAACAAACGCTCCATTTGCTTCTACTGTTGCCATCTTAGTTTCAGGCAAAGTGGCCAGCCCTGTAGCTGCCTAAATTCCGACAGTAATCCACTTGTAGTATTGAGACTTTGGGACTCATAATGCAACCACGAAGATGACTTGAAGAGCCTTTAATTATCTTGTGATTGAAGTCTAATTAAATGTGTCTTCAGATGACAAATAATTGAGAAAAGGATGCTTGTCAAATTAAGGTGGTAGGTAAGAAATGTGTGTCATCTTATTGGGTCATTTCGGATGAGATCGAGCTTCTTGATTGCGTCTCAGCTAAGAAAATATGGAATTATTTGTAGCTTTTTCATTCACTGTTGAGATGTGTATCACAGTAAACCGAGGACTCATTAATTTCTTGTCAAAGTATTTATTGATCCTAGTAGTTTCACGTGTTCCATGTTGGATAAAAATTAAAGAAAATTTGAAAGTAAAAAAAAAATCTCATCTATCAAGCCAAGGACTCTTTTTCTTTTAACGTTTTCGGAAAACACAAACTTAATTGCATTAGTTAATATCTATCTCTACAGACGAAAGAAAAAAAAGAGTTATAGGACAGTATTGAGGTATTGCAAGGATTCTAGGTGGAAGGTCCACGCACTTGAAGAAAAGAATAATAAGACTTTGGCAAAGGAAAAGGTTGCAATTGGCTTGTGGTAGTTGGTGGTTGGTAGACGGATGACATCGCATCCTATTCAACAGCCACTCGACAAAATTAAACAAATCTCATCGGATTCAGGATTATCTGTGTGTGTTTTGACCACTTTGATTGCTTGCTTTCTCACAGGACTTCCACTTGGAATGGCCTTTTCTAAAGGTTTTAATTATCCCGTGGGACAATGGATTGCCCACAAAAAGTGGGGGGTTTTGGATTCTAGAAAGCCAACTCCACTCACCAACTTGGTGTTCAGGTTTCATTCATTATGTTGCAAGCTATCTCCATCAAGGCATCACACTAATAACGAATCTTTTTTTTTTCTCCATAGTTTTTATTTGCAATGGTTGATCTAAATAAGAAAACTAAGAACATGGCCTTGGGAAAAGGTGTGATTTACTCACTTTGTACTCAATCATTTTCCTCAACAACTTAATTAGTAGAGAAATCATCCATGTTCAATCAATCATATTAACCTATTTTTTCCCCTAAAAGAACAAAAATCTGGAAGTGGCAGTATCCACATCTTTAAATTACATTGGATCACTGTGTTGACAAGGTAAGTGAAGGTCCATAGCAATAACCCTACAGAAAGTTTGTGAAAAAAATAAAGCATATACTAAAACAAAGTTTGTGTTTAGCACACCCAAGACAGCTCCTTGTAACCAGATGATGATGCCTGAGAGCCTGATTCTCTAAAAATGCTGCTGTTGTTACATTATTCCAGGATTCTAACAATAGACAATAATCGCCATAGGTAAGCTAAAGAAAGCAATGATAAAGCTATTTACTCGTTCAACATGAAGAACGAAGACCAACAGCAGTTTGCCCGCATCGGATACATTGGCAGATAATCACCAAAGTTGGTGGTGGCTATTTGTTCTCTTTACTTGGGATCTGTTTTCAGAAGTGCAGACAGTGGAGCACAATGTGTCGAATCATAGTTGCAGTTCTCACAACATATTTGCAACAATCTGATGACTTTCATACACCTGAAACAAAAATTTCAAGTCAAAATCATTTAGCTTAGGCTAACCATAGTTATAATATAATCTAAATTAATCCAACATGCCTAACCCCATATTCGAACACGGAAGTTTAACTCGATCACAAACATTCAAGTAAATATAGGAAATCTAAAACGAAGTCGAAAGTACAGTTGAATGTTAAATAAAATAGAAGACCCAACTCCTTATAACTTCTCCACATCAAAGCTTTGTCAATGAAAAATCCATAGATAATAAGTAAAAAAATTATCCAATTGCATCACATCGGCAATTTTAACATTCAAGCAAAAGTCGCTCAACTATGACTATAAATATTCTCCAAATAGAAAATAGAAAATAGACAATAGCTGAGCATAGCCAAGCAAGATCAAGGCGTATAAGCAACATCTTAGTAAGATCCTTAACTCCCTACTAGAAAGTATATGCCACAGATTATGTGACTAATACATCACTGTGAGACTCATCAAAACAAGAAAGCTATAGATTTGAATCGGAACAGGACATATAGATACAACAATCTAGAGAAAATATTATGGTATCTGATCCAAACGCCATTAGCTGCATTACTGTTTCTTTCTTAAGATGTGATAGACAAAAAGATAGAGCAATGCCTAACCTATTCCTCGCCATCATAATTGGGACTTTCTGTTGATAAAATACCTGATGCATGGGGGATGGGAATTATAAAATGAATCACTACGTTTCCGGTCTCCAAAAGCTTTAAAAGCAAGCTTCTACAAGGCATGGGTACACTCAACATTTACAATCAGATTACAATTTTCATTCGAACTCATAAACACAAACAAGTAATCTAGCAGAAGTATACACAGTTATAAAGCTAGTAGTCTCTGTGATCAAATAGAAAACCAGACTAGATTCATTTTTACCCACCATCCATAAAGCATAACTAATTTATAGTTCTTAAGCCGATAAAGTCGGCAACTACTAATTTTGTCGATGAAAACTAGCACAAAACATGCCCTAACCTAATAGCACGTCTTTGAATGAACAATAGATGCATTATTCAGGACGAGCTTTTTCGAGAAAAAAAAACGCAAGTTGACCATCGTATGCATGTCGAGGGTACCAAAATCTTTTCGACTTAATTCATATGGGATTGATGAAGGGGTGAAAGAGAAGAAGGAAGGAAGGAAGAAATCGATCTGTTACCTCTTGGAGTCGAAGTTGTTCTTGGAGAGGCAGGATTGGATGTTGCAAGCCTCCTTCTTGCATGGTTCTTCGATCTTCTTCTGTCGCCGCCACCACCATCCCATTCCCTCTTCTCTCTCGGCTTCTCCCTCTCTCGCTCTCTCTGGGAATTCAAGTGGCCCAAATAGTAATTTTCAGCCCATTTCGCGTCAAATCAGATCTTCTGTCCCCAAATTTCTATGTCCCCGTGTCCCTGACCGATCAGACGGGTATGATATTCTCGAGATATGTATAATATCCTCGTGATATGCACCATATCCTTGAGATATGATCTGATCCGTCCGATCAACAAGGGGACACGGGGACAGAAAGATTTGGGGGCAAAGGATTTGAACTGATTTCGCGTAAGGGCCGATAATGTGACCGTTAAGCCACGGAGGAGGAGAGGGCTAATACGAAGAAGGTAAATTTTTAATCTACATGTGACTACTAGTTATAAGTGTAAATGGTCAAGATATGGAGAAGATATATGCTCGGACGTGCTAAAATTCAACCTCTAAAACTCATGTGACAAGCTCTCATGTTTTAACCATCACACCGCCCCGAGGGGACTTACTATTTTCGGATAGTAAAATCAAGTAAATATGAGATCGATGGTGATAAAACAACAGATATCCATTGTAAATACGAGTAAGCTTGAATTCAAAAACTGGTTTTATTTGCTTTATTCTTAATAAAAATCCACTTTAGTTGGATGAGAAGACGTGAATGTTCCATTAGAGTAATAAAAAAAATGAATTTTATACAGAAATGACACTGTCAATAGCACAAATTAAACTTTATAAAATATTTGCTGTTATGAAGCAATAGATTACAAAAGAAGAATGACCAGAGAAAATGAATGCAATCCACCTCGTTCATATACACCATAGAGCAAACAACTTGAACAAAACCAACCTGAGAGTATAATCCCCTTTATTTCACAAGGGCTGGGATAACACTAAGCATGACGAAATGAATAGCTTGTCACTTAAACTGATCAGCGAGTTCCACGAGTGTTGGGTGATGAAGATGATTTGGCCTTTGCAAAGTCGACCAAGTCTTTGAAGAGAGCGTCCTCTGGCTTGGTTTGTCTAGCTGCAGGTGCCAAATCCTGGCTTCTCGAGCTTTGTTGGTTATGATGTTGATCCAAACTTGAAGTATCGTGACTAAAAGATGGGTCCTGATATGGCATTACAGGAGCATTGTAAGGTGGTATGGCATCTCCTCCAGATGAACCATGCTTCTGAAGCTCAAAAATCTGCTCTCTTTGGCTGTAATCCAGCACCTGGGGTGGCAGTGAACCAAGAGTCTGGGATTCCCAAGGAGCCTTCGGTAGTTCAACAGTGGATCTCTCAGCTCGAATAGGCTCATCATATCTGGGCAAGCTAGAAGACTCCAGAAATGGAGTTGGATCTGAAGATTTGGATGGAGGTGGGGAAAGAGTATGTTGCGGTGTGTTAACAGAAGCATCAAATGATTGTTCTGAACTGTAGGCATCGCCACTCAGATAGTCTACATTGCCTAACTCTGTGCCAATTGGCCTTGAAGGAGGAGGTGGGGGGAGAAGAGGGCTTGGTTGTTTGGCACTAGAAACTTTTCTACCATTCCCAGTAGCACTGTCCCTTGAAGTCCTGGAGCAATGTAAAAGATGAGATAATCTGATTAAGTATGCATATTGGATCCATTTAAAGAAAATTTTGCTAAATTGCAGCTTAACATTGGTAGAGTTGGAACCAAAATGCTCAGTTTTCACTAAAACTTGAAATTCTGAGACAACCTAGTTTAACTTGGAATGATGATAAATTCTCAGAATTGTCAATATAATAAGCTGCATAATTGTCCAATCAGTTTCAGTACCAAGAAGCTAAAAATTAGCTTCACATATGTATGGAGTAAATGTTTAAACTTCAACTCACAGATCCGACCAAGTATACAAAAATAAATGTACCCACACCCAGTGAAAAAAGATAGCAATATCATTGCCCAGCAAACGTTCAATTGCCCACCAAGTTGATGAATCACATCATTCTAAGTACAACATATATCAACAACAAGCTATACTATTTCATTTCTTTAGTATGATTGCACAAATTAACTTGTGTTTTATTTACATCTAGAAAAAACTTGCTTTCTTATTTTGCATTTTCGCTAGGATGCAGGAGATGGTTAATATGTCCTCAAACAGGAGATACCTAGTTTTTGTTAAACCAAGAAACATTGGCCCAAAACATCACAGCCACTATACCCATAAGACCCAGAGACAAAAGCATACAATAGTTTGCATTCTTTTAACCCATAGCAACCAAGAGCATGAGAATGCAATTTGTTTACGACTTGGCCGTCCTTTATTCCAACCAAGATTGAAAGACAGCAGTACATGTGCCATCAGATTCACACATCATTACACAAGCTTTAAGCTTATAGTCTGTGAAACATTAATTAGACTAATCCTGTCAATTACCTTCCTTCACATAACCTAGGGACTGTGAGGGGCACTTGGGGTGAGCTAATCACCTTTTGCTACACTACAGTGAAACATTAATTAGAATTACCAATTGAACCAGAGCAAACAAAATGCATTAATGGGACAGAGGGTAACTCCATCCAAATGAATAGTCACTTTGGATTACTAAGCATATTGACCGGCTAGCAAAAATCTAGCATGAGAATCCTTGGTTTCAGGAGGCGATTTAACTTGAACATGACTACAAGTAACTCAAGGGACTACAGATACTCCAAGAGAGGTAAACGCAAATCAGTAGCTAAAAAAAACATAGTTTTATCATAATCTGTAACTTGCCAAGGTGAAGCAGTCGTAAGGAATAAAGTGTATGCATGTGTAAATGGAAAATAGAAACAAAATGTACCACAAATAATGTCAACATATTAATTCTTGCATTATAGGTATGGTTTAAAATATCTTCAGCTTTTAGCAAAAAAAATGTAAATTGTACTGTGAGCTTAGAATTTACCTTGACAATTGGAATATTGTAACTTTCATTTAGCTGGGAATAGTTCAAAGGACACGTAGTGGAGATGAAACAAGAAAGAGAGTTGAAAACTCAAAGGTAATGTGGTTTTAATAAGAGTTCACATGAGACAATAACATAATATTTAATTTGCTGAAACCACACAAAAATATCACCTAGACAATAGTTTTAGAATACAATATAGATAATTCTGAGTTCATGTAAAACTAGATGCAGAAAGATAGGCACGAGAGGAACAGAGAACCATCATAAATGATACCTGAGGGACAGCTGAGAGAATTCATCCTCCGGTTCATCATCCTCATGATTTACGTTAATAATAGGCAAAGACGTAGAAACTGAAGGTACACCACTGCGAGTAGTTCCCTTGATGATATCATCATGTCGTTCAAGTACATGCTCAAGTTCGTCGTTAAGTGCTAGACCTTGACAAAGGAGTTCTTCATCCCTGCTCCATTTAAAATATTACAATAACATCGTCGATTCATAGAACTCAACATTAATACATACTGTTTTTCACTTCTCTAGACATACCCAGTACTATTCACAAGAACCATGGCTCGCTTTTTATATGACTTGCATTGCTCGACAAGGTCAACTACAACTTCTTGCTTTATGCCCTGGCATGCAAAAGTATTTAATTCGTAAGGATGTATTATTTGTGATGCCTGACTTCTTTCTAAAAAGTCCCATGCAACTAGAATATGATATCCTGTGGCAATAAAAATCATATTCATAATATATGATCGATATGATTGCCCATGACCAAGTAAACTTACCTATTTCCTTAACGGAAAAATAGGAAAGTGCATGAAGACAAAACTTAACTTTGATTTCTAAAAGAGATAAAGTAAAACGTGTACCTCTTGGTTCTTAGGATCCAATGCATTGAGCACTTCAGATAAAACATCTGCTATTCCTCGAGCATTCTGAATGTCTTGCAAACTGCATCAAGACAATAGGTTGCCTCTAAATTGTAAACTTCACCAAAATTGAAGATTATAGATATGACGAAGGTTGAAGTGGTGGTCCTCGTAACTTTTTATCATGAGGCTAACTGATAAACAAATTATGTTTTATGCTCAAAATAAAGAGAACATGATCACTACAGTAAGAGTAAATCTTAGCTGGTTGTTTTTTTCATGATTATGTTTTACTTGCTGATGTGGATTTTGTTACAATTTTATTCAACAAGTTATGTCCTGATAAACAAATTATGCTTATCCTCCCAACTGTTGCGGATAAGTTATGCAGCAAAAAGTAAGAAAACATATATTGACCGCATGTCAGTTTTCATTTTTTTAACTCAAGCCAGCCACCTTCATTATACCTCCACAAGTCACCACCAAACTCGGGATAACTTGTAATTCCTTATTGGGTTAACAAAAATGGACAAAAAACATATTTTCGACAGAATAATTCCACTGCACAAAACAACCAATTTTTGTGGTTGCCATCATCTTGTTCCATCCCCTGCACCCTTTCCTCCTTCAAGCCTGTCTTTACAGGTTTTTAATGGTTGTGAATGTGTATTGAATTGGATTCAATAGCAAGAAAACTATTTTCTTCTAGTTTCTTTATGCCCCTGTTATTTTCATTATTATCTTTTATCGTTGAATAACATGTCTTGCTCCTATTTTTCATGATTTTTAAAATATATCTAGATAATCAAGCACCTGTTTCTCTTGGTTTAAACCAAATTAATATAATTGGTATGCTGCTTATCTTGATTCTTTGTAAACTCACCATCTCTAAAGCTTCATCCTACCAGTTCAATTTCCATAACAGTTAGGACTATCCTCATTCCAGAATATTTTCGTTACTTCTTTTAGCTATAAGAATTTGATATCATATGTATGCATTTTCTGGAAATACTAGATGCCATCATTTCCATGAAAAGATTCTTCTTAGCAGTTAGGTATAATGCATGAATAAAATACTCGTTGACTAAAGCGAAGTTTTACACTATCATATCTAAACAAAATAAGCTTAACCGCTTCAGATAGAGCATCTTAGAGTTTCATGTACAAATTAATTCAGAAAATTTCTCCAGCTTTGAGTACATACAGAATTCAACTAATTTTCCAAGAGTTCCACTAGTAAGAGCACTATTGCCTTGGTTTTCTTTATCATTTTCAATTCATATCTTCCCAGAGTTCTCTTATAAAAAGCAAAAAGAAAAGCCTTTGATTTCCTACCTAGAGACAACTGCCCAATGTAACCTAGTTCCAACAAAACGACATTCCTCAATTATCATTGATAGTACTATATTTATGAGACCTAGTCCACAAGGTGATCCAATAGAACTTTGAGTAACTCATTTGTCAGAGTGATGGATCTATGGATCAGACATTTGGACCACATAGCTATCTTGGATTATTTAATTATTAAAGACGAATTATGTATATATGATAAAAAAAACAATTACAAATCTGTAAATGAAATAAAAACAATCCTCGCCAAACAAATTCAACTAGCCAAGTCAACCTGGGTTATCTTAATTTTGCCATGTGAAATAACCAGACTGGTTGGGGACATTTACTAGGATTTCCAGTTGCCTCAGTTGTGTAGTCTGGGTCCGAGAATTGTTTGCATGAACAGTTGTGTTTGACTTTAGGACTACAATAGAAAGTACATAGTAGAGTTCAGTAGTAGAAATCATGATTTTTACACTTACACAATGTATAAATGTCCACGCTAGCTCCTAACAGTCTTAGAAGTAAATGATAAAGTCATAAAACAGAGAAAGAATTAAGCTAATCTAGTAAAACATAACATTAATTACATCCATGTAGAAGAGTTAAGACAGCTTAAACAGAAAACTCGTAGATAATTGAAAATGGTAAGCCAAAAACCTGAGAGCAGAAATTTCAGACTGAAGTGAAGCTTCTAAAGCAGCATTTTCATATACTGATATAGCCGGTTGATGGGCTATAGGGTGTGTCTGAGGAGGGGTGAACAATGGCACAGCATTTTCTGTACGGGGTGGAAATTCAACTCCAGCTGCCTAGATAAATAAAACAAAGGATTATTTGAAAAACTTGCTATGCTAGAAGCAAAATTACTGATGCAACATAAACTAACCATACATGACAAAAAATGTTAGCAGATAAGACTTGATGACAAAAAGAAAAGAACAATTATGTGTCTCATTCCAAGCCAAAAAGATACAAGAGAAACAAACACCCTTTATGCAGAAAATCTCATCAGATACAAAATACAAGACAAAAAATGAAAGGAATATGTAATCAACAGTGTTAGAAATTTTTATAAGAACAATTTTCCCTAATTCAAAGCATGTTATCTGAACCTATTTCAATGGTGAAAAAGAATTTATAAATTATAATACGCAAACATGGGAATGAACTTCTATTGCCCAATGATAAAAATATATTACTAATAGAAATTACATAGTTGTCTTAAAGATAAGTTTTTTAGAACTAAAAAAAAAAGTGATTATATTTGTTTTTAGTATATAAATAACATCAATATAAATTCAAAAAATATATTGATTTGTTAAGAAAATTAAGAGGAAAATGGCAATAAGGAATCATTGAACTTTCACGTGAAAATGAATTTCAAAATTTCAGCAAACCAAATAGATATTACAGGCCAAAGATGGAATTATCCCACATCCAGGGAATGATTTGTCACATTAGCTAGGCCAATAAAGCAAATAACCAGGTGCCAAATGGGGGTGAGGGGTGGAAACATACCCTAAGTTCTTGGAATGCAGCATGATATTGAGGATATCTTCCTCCTGCCCCTCCAAAAGCATCCTGCCAGGTATCTATCAAGACTAATATCTTCTCTCTTACATTTAAAGCTGGCTGCAAACAGAAATTCAAACTAGAATTAGCATCATGCAGCAAAAGTGTAAAGTTGAAAGAACTGATAACAAATCTGGTATGCCGAGTGATACTTACTTTTTTCTTTACAATTTTAACCATTTCATGCAAAATATCCCGCTCAACAATTTGTTGGTGAACAGTGTCTCCACAATTTTTACTTAGAGTTTCCAGCACCTAGTTGCCATTTTAAATATCACAACGTTATTGCCACAAACTTGAGTATTACCAGCTATTACACACATGTGCAATTTTACATGAAAAAAATTAGCTAATCCAAAATTTAGTTTCAGAGAACATACTCGGTCTCAAGTTCATGTACTTATCAGTAAGTACTTAATGTGACAAATAATTTTTTCTTGACATGGAGCTACATAATCCATGGATGAATTAGAGGCTTGCAATGTCATACTATCATTACATAGACTTGCTGGAGCAATCTAACTCAAATGCAAAGATGATAATAATTCTTCCATAATTTTGAATTACACACAAGAGCAGTCCGGTGCACAAAGTTCCCACCAGTGCAAGGAACCGAGGATGGGTCAGAGATCACATTGGGCCTATTGTACGTAGCCTTACCTTACATTTTGCAAGAGGATGTTTCCGTGACTCGAACCGTGACCTCAAGGTCACATGGCAGCAACTTTACCATTGCGCCAAATCTCCCCTTCATAATTTTGAATTACATATATTGCACAAATATGATGACAAATTAAAGTTGGCAGCGCCTGATTTTATTCTATAGACATATCGCTCTAGAAACAGGTAACATGGGGAAATTTTATATATATTTAGATTACAGAATAACAGCAATGAACTGCATAAACTCAAGTATCAACAGTTGAAGATGAACCTTTTCAAGATGTGACAAATTTTAGCTGAAATAGAACAATATGTACTCACAGAAAGTGTGAGAAGTTGAACATTTGGGCTTTTGCTTCCAAGATGTTTCTTAAGTACCTTCAATGCATCCTTTGTTTGTCTACTCCTCAAAACAGAGATTTATGGAAGAGTTTTCAGCAAGGAACTTTTTCACTCATTGAAACCAAACACCACAAAAAGAGAACTACAGCAATGAAGTACATGGAAATAAAAATGACAGTTTTTCCAGGAGCAAAAGTAATGTAACGAAGTTAGAATAGAGTAGAGTAATAAATGTAATATATCCAGTCTCATGTCAAGCAAGCTTGAAAATCTGCTTAATGGTTGTCTCTATTGTCATTTACCAGGAGTCACACATATTTGTTAGGATTCAAGGTGCCCTTATGTGAGGATAAATGTTTGGAAGAAAAGATTAATTGAATCATTAAAAGTTACTTATAGAAGCATATTGGTAGGTAGAAACTAGAATTTTCTCAAGTATATAAACTTGGACACCTACCATTTATTTCAACTTAATTTCACTTTAAAATAGCACTTATAAAACGACTGTAGAAGAGAGTATACACAAAGTAATTACTCATTGAATGCTTAAGCTGCCGTAAACATCCTAATTCAAAGAAAAATGCTCAGGTATCTGTAAAATATCTATTTGTCTCATTCAAAAAGTAAATCTCCACAAGTTTCTCATATATCTTACATTTGCATCTGACAGAAGTTTATATCTTTCTCAGAAACAGACAAATTGAACCAAGTTGGACCTATTACAAACACAACAAAGGAAGCAATAGAAAACCGAAACCCTACCCAGGATCCATATTGAGAATGTCGCACAACTCTAAATTGATCGCCCAATCCGGGCCGATCAACATGTCGCTCGTCGCTCGCTCCGCACAGGCCGCAGCCATAGTCATCGCAACCGTACCTGCAACAGTCCTCCACCCATTTCCCAAAGATCAAATCAGTAATACCCATCAATACAAAAACAAAAAAAGAAAGATAATACAAATCCTTCCAAGAACCCTAAAAAACAATTTTTGAATCCAAACAAATAAACCAGATCAAATAAAACTCAACAACGCAGTAATCCGGATCCCAATTTTCCTAATACACCAGGTGCCAGAGCATAGAGATGGCGGAGGGCCGGAGGCAAAGGTCTCACCTTTGCGCCGGAGAGGGAGACAGGGGGAAGCTTGTCCTTGCTATCTGAGGAATTCTTATTTGGGAGAAATTAGAAGAGAAAGAGAGGTGGATTTAGCTCGTCATGGACGCCGACACTAATATAATATTACGAAGGGAAGGGAACGAGAACAAGAAGTCGCGAGATTCCTCTTTCCGAATTCCGTGTGATCGTCTTGACGTCTTGTTATAAAAATTTTGTAAATATGCAGATATATCCTTTTAAATTAGGAAATTTCAGTGTATTCGTCAGAGTTTATACAGGAACAAAGGTTTGACAATTTGTTTAAACGGTAATTTACGAAATGGGCGCACCTCGATTTAATTGATTATTTTTGCTCTTTTCATGTTTTTTTTCTCTCTCGCATGTAATTTTCTCATGCATACATCTTTTCTTTCATTCAATACCTCCGTCAATCCATCTCAGTGTCAATACAGAAGAGGTAAATCACAGATGATTACTAATCATAAGTGCAAATGATCAAGACATGGGGGAGGTATATGCTCGGGCGCGTCGAGATTCGACCTCTAGACCTTATGTGACAAGCTCTCATACTTTAACCATCGCACCGCCGAGAGGGAATCGGATGCATACATACATTGGTGGCAAAAGACGAATCGCTCGCCCAAGGATGCATACATACATGCACTTTGGTCTAGTGGGCTTAATTTTTTTCCATATCAAGTCCAGCATGAGCCTGATTTTTTTCCATATCAAGTCTAACGTAGACCTGATATTTTTTAATATCAAGCCCAACATGGACCTGATATTTTTCATATCAGGCCCACAAGGGTTCGGGTTTAGTTGATTTTTCTGATAACATTTTAATATCTTCGGAAAAGGCGA
>JBAMIE010176095.1:0-14100 GCA_037177295.1 Kaempferia parviflora | reverse complement strand
CTCTTACATAGATGCTCTCAAATACATTAGTGGATATTGTCGGTCAATTGCGGCCGGCAAGAGGGGGGAATTGCCGGCAAATTAAAACCAAACCTTTCTCCATCTTTATAGCACAATTAAACACACTTAAAAGAATTAAAAGAATGAAATAGGAAAAATGTACGAGACACAGAGGTTCACAATTAGAGGATTGCTACTCTAAGGAAAATCACCTCAGTATCGGAAACTCCTTCTCAATCGAAACGTCGGAGGCAAAGAAGCCTCGTACACGGAAATGAATGCACGGAAATGAAGAAGCACGAAATACAAGAGAATACAAAGTGTGTTATTTTAAAATAAGCTGAACCAAGACTCTATTTATAACACCTGATAATTTTATCTCGCAACCTTTTCGGGATGGATAAATTCTATCTATCCGCAAACGGCTCGTCAATGAGCTGCAGATAATATTTTATCCACCTTTGGGCGCTCAGACCCATCCGGGTGCTCGACGCCTACCGCCCGGGTGATTTTGGACAACCGGACTCACCCGAACCCATTTTCTGTCCTCCTCGAGTGAGTTTCCTCCCCGGCTTCTCGTCCCTTGGACCGCCACGGGCGTCCTTCTCGTTCCGCTGGTGTACACTTCCGTAGCTACTCGTCCCTCGGAAGCCGAGCGTGTCGACTCGTTTCCGGCGCCTTCCTTCTCATCCGTTGCATCTTCGCTTGACTTCTTGTGTTTCTAAACTTCTGCACACTTAGACATAAGGTTAGAACACCACAGACCTAACCTAACTTTGTTGATCACATCAAACCAACTTGAGGCACCAACAGTTTTTCCTTTTTGATGTGAGCAACCCAAATTAATATTAGGGTAAACTAAACAAAAATTTAAACAAGTAATTGCAAATAAAAGATTGCAAAAATACTACCCCAAAACTTAACATATTCTTTCCCTTTGATCACATTAAAAATAGGGGCATTAAGTTAAAAAAATGTACTTAATATAATTTCTAAGTGTTAAACAAGGTAGTAAGAAAGTAAGGAAATAATTTGACAAGTTATTTTCAAAAATTTTAGTTTTTTGAAAATTCAAATTTTAAACATTTTTAATAATAAAAGTTTCTTTTTCAATAAAAAAAATTAAAAAAAAAAATTATTTTTCGAAAAATTCAAAAATTTTGCTATGGACTCATGCTTCTGTTTCCTAGTTAAAATAAAAAATTTGAACAAAAATGAGAACAGAAAGTCAATGAAAATGATTTTTTAAATAGGATAGCCACTTTCGAAAAGAAATTTTGGAAAAAAAAATATTTTTAACTTTTAAAATTCTGTGAATTTTATTGGCTATTTAAAATAGATTAATAAATTATAGAAAATTTTAAATTTTCAAAAATAGTTGGAGAAGTAATTTTAAATTTAAAAATATGATTTTTGTTGAAAAATTCATAAGAAATGATATAATAGTAAAAATATTTTGAAAAAATTTCTATTAAAAAATAATACTTCTATTTTTCACATAAAAAAATTGACAATAAATTAATAACTAAATATCTACGAATTTAATTTTGAAAGAAAATTAACATTTGAAAAATAATGTCAACAGAACAAAAATAACTTTGCAATTAAAGCTTTAAAATTAAAGAGATTACGCTAAACATATTTTAGGAACTCAATATAGGTTCCTTCCTACCCGGTTAACCGGTATTTTTTAAGGACATACTTTTGTGAAACCGTTCTAATTTGGCCCCTATGAAACCTATAATACCAATTTAGACCAGAATTTTAAAAATTTCTACTTATATATGTGCATGCATAGTTCATTTCTAGTTGTTCTATTTTTTCTTTTAGTTTGTCATTTTCTGATTTGATTGTATCAAAATCCTCTAGTAGGGATGATTTGGCTAAGGTTAACTTTATCCTTTTATTTTCATTTTCTAATTTAGTCAAATCTCTAGTAAGCATTTTAATAAATTTAAACAACTAAGTGGGGGATAGGTTACGTATCTTACTTATTTTGTGCTCTGAAGCTCACCCACCATAGCTTTCTTCTCACGATTCTCCCCCTTCGTCGATGCTTTCTGCGAATGACTCTTCACCTTCGTCGATGCTCATTTCCGACTAGATTTCATTGTCCGATTCTTCTTGATCACTTGCTATCAGTGCAAGTCCAGTGTAATCTTCAATCTCGGATTCGGAGGTTGATTCGTCTCACGTTGCCTTCAGATTCTTGTGTTTAGCGTTTATTTGTCTTTTGCCCTTGTCTTTGTGCTTCTTGAGTTTAGGGCAGTCGTCCTTCATGTGCCCTTCTTCTTGGCAATTATAGTATCTGACCTTTCTTCTTCTTGATATAGGTTTCTTTCCATGAACTTGTGAAACTTGTTAGATTCAAGAAACTTATTGAAATTCCTTACCATTAGGGTTACTTCCGATTCATCGATTGAGGAGTCAGACTCGGATTCGTCCTTGTTCATAGCTTTGAAGGCTATATTGTGACTCGACTCCTTTGGATCTGCACATCTGGTTTCATAAATCTCAAATGTGGAAAATAATTCTTCCAAAGAACTTACCTCTAAGTCCCTAGGGATGTAATATGTATCTACTAGGGCCGACCATACTTGAGTTCTAGGAAAAGCGTTAAGCGCATACCTGATGGATTCTCAGTTGGTTGCCTTCTCACCAAGATTCATTAATTATGTTACCAGTTCCTTCAGTTTGTCGTGTAGATGTGCGACCGTCTCACCTTCGTATAGTCGGAGGTTTGTAAATTGGTTCCGAAGCAGATCCCTCCTTGCGAGCTTGGCTTCCGTAGTTCCCTCGTGTAGCTCTAGCAACTTCTCCTAAAGTTCCTTTGCCGATTCGTATTCTGCAATTCAGCTGACTTCTTGCGGAGGCAGCACGCTCAGCAAACAGAACTCAACTCATCCATTCGCCACGAAATTGGCTTGCTCTTTCTTAGTCCACTAGTTCTCTTCTTTTAGCGCTCCTTGCTAGTCCGTGGGGGCTACAAAGCCATATTTAATTATTAATAAAATCTCAAAATCTGTTTTGAAGAATACCTCCATCCGTTTCTTCCATATCGCGAACTCCTCGAACTTTGGTGGTAGATGCTTGGTCTGACCATTTCTTTTGTTCTTCGTTCGGCGGTTAGTCCTCTTGAAGCATCCTCGCTCTGATACTAATTGTCGGTCCCTTGCGGCAGAGCACAATTAAACACACTTAAAACAATTAAAAGAATGTAATAGGAAAAATGTATGAGACAGAATTTTTACTTGGGTTCGCAATCAGAGGATGCTACTCCAAGGAAAATCAGCTCAATATCGGAAACTCGTTCTCGATAGAAACGTCTGAGGCAGAGAAGCCTCGTACATGGAAACAAATGCTCAGAAATAAAGAAGCTCAAAATATAAGAGAATACAGAGTGTGTTATTTTAAAATAAGTTGAACTAGGACTCTATTTATAGGTTTATAGCACCTGACAAATTCTATCTCGCAGCCTTTTCGGGCGCCTAGGTTGATAAATTCTATCTATCCACAAATGACTCAACGAGTTGCGGATAATATTTTATCCACCTCTGGGCCTAGACTCCTGACACAATAGGCGACGACGCCCGAATCGGCCCGGAGGGGTTCGGGGCACCTAGACCAATCAACATCGGGTTGACTATTCCGGTTCCATCCAGCTTGTTCCGGTTTCATCCCACTTGCTCCCAAAGCTTCCAGCTTCGTCTCTGGTCGCTTGGTGATTTCGGACAACCGGAATAGGGCTCACCCAAACCCATTTTCCATCCTTCTCGAGCGAGCTTCCTCCTCGGCTTCTCGTCCCTCAGACAGTCACGCGCGTCCTTCTCGCTCCACCGGTGTAGTCTTCCGCAGCTACTCGTCCCTCAGAAGCGCCAAACCTGTCGACTCATTTCCCGCACCTTTCTTCTCGTCCACCGCATCTTTCGCTCAACTTCTTGTGTTCCTAAGCTCTTACACACTTAGGCATAAGGTTAGAACACAACAGGACCTAACCTAACTTGGTTGATCATATCAAAACCAACTTAGGGCACCAACAAATATAAGGTATGGTGGAAAAGATATAAGCATTGCATTCTAATGTTAGATGGGATCTAGCGTTAGTGCAATCGTTCCTAAATGGTCATGTTCAGTCAAAGTGTTTTAAAGTGTTCTGCAAAGGATTAAAGTTAGGTTTGTCTGTGTTACTAATGTAGTGTAAGGACTTGATAGAACAGACATGAAGCTCGCAAGATGCACACGAAGCTCGCGAAACTTGAAACTAGATGGGTCAGGGTTTGCTAGAGATCAAAAGACGATATAGGGCATCCGAGAGACTTGGGATGAGAAGCATCAAGGTGACAACTTTGACGACAATAATAAAAGGTATACTACTTAGGTGAATGAGACAGAGAACCTAATGGGAGACAATCATCGGGGAAAAGTGAAGTTGCAATAATTTTGACAAAGTTGGACAAGACGGACTATATATGTGAACAAGTGAAGAATGATTGACACCTATAACAAGTGAATAATGATTGACACTTGTAATGGAAAATGACCTGGTGAGCTAAGTAAAGTTGCAAAGATAGACTCTTAAGTGAAAGAAGACATATAATTCGGGTTTCAAGTAGCCTTGACTTAGACGATGACTCAATCATTAGATAGTCGTAGTCAACAATTTAATCGATTATAGGGTGATCTCAATCGATGAGTGTGTTAAATCAACTAGAGACTCAACTCAAATTGTTCTACTAACATAGAATATTTCTATGAAAAGCTAAGTCGACTAGTAGTCCACTAACCAAGTTGAGTCAACCGGCAAGGCAAGTGACTAAATCCCTTCCCTATTAAGAGTCAAAAATAAGGTCGTTAAAGATACAACCATTAGAATGCTTATGCAATAAAGAGGCTCAATGTCGACTAAGGAGTCATTACCAAGCTGAGGAATCAACTGGTGACAAGATGAGTCAACTAAGAGATCCATTGCGAAGTGAAAAGCTGAAGCAATCAGGGAACAGTAGACTAAAAATAGTTGAGTTTACTAGGGTGTTGTAGAATACAAAGGTAAGTCGGTTTAAAACAATTTGGAGGATATAATTAAAGGACCAAGAGTAGCTAATCAAGGTTAGTGAACCTGAGCAAAACTTCATTCCTTGTGCTTTCTTGATCAATTTTATAGCCTTAGATTTGTAGTTGTCTTAGTTGCTTTTACTTGTATTCCTTATTCTTATAAGAGAGGTTTCTCCTCTTTCAGAAGCATCCAAGAAGAAGAAAAATAGTGGAATTTAGGAGTGACTCATCCGAAGAGTTATAGGTCGTGGAATAAGATTCCAAACCACATAAAATCTGCTTTTTTATTTCCACTACACTACTTAATTGTGTGGCCTTGCTAAGTATTAGCAAGAGCAAACGATTAGGTCAAGCATTATTTCCCCGTTCTAGCCATATGATCCATGAACCTCATTGGTCTTAACATCTAGTACCTTTGCCTTTTGGAAAATTCACTAGTGCACAACTGGTTATTGACAATGAAGATATTAGCCATAGGTGTTGTGGATCGAGCTAAGGAACACACTTAAATCTATGGAGGCGATTATATAGGCACTTTTTCACCTATCGTTAACGTTAGTTCTGTCGAATTGCTTGTTACCTTAAGAGCTTTATTTAAATGGCCCCTTCACTAGTTGAATATCAAGAACATCTTTCTCCATGGTGATCTTATGGGAAAGTATATATGGAATCCCCTTCGGGGTTTGTTGTTCGAGGGGAGAGTGGCTTAGTCTCTGTATATTCTTCAAGTTTGAAAATTATAATTCTGTCCTCATTCAGTTGTAGATAATCAAGAGTGCCTCAAATTGTTTCATCTTACCTCTCCATCTGAAAAGGGTATTTTCCTTAGATATATTATTATAACTGTTGATGACTTTGTAGGGATAACAAGGCTAAAAGCCTTCTTTTATCAACACTTTCAGACCAAGAATTTAGTGATTTATGATATTTCTTGGTAAAAAGGTAGCTCGCTCAAGGGGAGACATCTATATGTTATAGGAAAAATATGTATTTGATATACTTGAAAAAAAAAATTGGTATATTGGAGACTAAGCCAATTGATACTCCTATGGATCCAAATGTTAAACTAATGTAAGGGTTAGGAAAGCCATTAAATGCTCTAGAAAAGTATGATCTAGAAAAATTTATAAGGCTTGAAAATTTGAATAATTTTATGGTTACAAGACCAACCATATCATTCATAGTGAATGTGATCAATTAGTTCCTTAAAAGCTTCATCTGGCGACAGCCTCAAGGATCCTAAGTATTTAAAGAATGTTTTAAGAAAATATCTTGTTTATCAAAATTGAGGTCATCCTTAAATTGTAGGATACACTGATGTGGAATAGGCAAATTCTCCCACCAATAGAAGGTCTATATTAGACTTACTACATCCCTTTGGGAGTGAATCTGATTTCTTAAAAACCAAAGCATTGTAGCCAAATCAAGGAGAGAGGAAGAATATAGAGCTATGATCGTAGCCAGGGTTAAACAACAATCGACTGAGTTGGGATATACTCCTAATGAACCTAATAAAGCCATATTAAGATAACCAAATCTAGTGTTCCATGAGAGAATAAAGCACAGAGATTGATTGCCACTTTGTTAGTGAGAAAGAGGTATAATGAAATTTGTACATCATTTATTAGCTCTAACAATCAATTAGCTGACTTATAATATCTTGCTCCAGTTTAAGGGCAGTTTAAGGAGAGTATTATTGACCCATTTGTAAATTCTATATTTTACAAGACACTAGATGTAATATTCCTTTGATGAATAATATATACATAGGCGGAAGGGACTTCATAGGGGAAATTATCCCAAATCTTTGTAAGGAACTAGATCGCTAAACATGCAGAAAAGCGCAGCGGAAAAATAAAATATCTAATCCTTTCTAGAAGATCCATGCAAAGGAAAACTATATCTAAGTTTGTTACTACTCTATCACATAGAATGAGTCTTTACCTTTGTTGTGTGCCCTTCGAATCCCGACCGTAACCTTCTTCAATCTTCTCGGATCTCAACGCGATCAAGGGTTTGCGCCTCTACGGTATCCACACGAACAAAGATTTGGAAAAGGAAAACTAAATTGTGGTGCTAGCCACAAAGAGCGTTTCGACCAAATAGGGGAGAGGAAGAATAAGACTAAGGAAAAAAAGCAATTCACTTAAATGAAAAAAATCCAAAACTCGGTTTGTATTCATCTAATCAAAAGCTTTAATTGATATTAATGTTTCATTAATTCAATATATGACTCTTAGTCTTCTTCCACATGACCAAGTCAAAATTGGCCATTCATCTTCCATATGACCAAGTCAAAATTGATCATTCATCTTCCATGATGAATTTAAGTTCATGATTAGTTTAACTCATCATGATGAGTGTGACTCATGATGTGGATCAATGAGTCTAACTCATTGACCCTATTCGAATTTTATCATGTGACTCAATAAGTCAAACTCACATCAATCCAAATTGATATAATGAGTCTAATTCAATGAGTCTAACTTGAGTCTAACTTGAATCTAACTCAAAATGGACAAATCCAAATTAGAGTCAACGCATTAGCCCAATAGTTCATCGTATGAACCTAACAAGTCTAATCAACTTATAATTGGCTCTTAGGGCTAATACCAACAATCTTTCCCTCTTCACTTCTCAATCATACAAGCTCATGAAATCGTATGGATAATATTTAGGATAGAATTCACTGACGTATACCAAATTTATCTAACACGGACAAAAGATAAATTTTATATAGATCTTTAACAAATGGGTAATTGGCCAAGAAGTGATGGAAAATACACATAATTATTAAGAAATTATATGATAAAAACTATAAACACGGTCTATAAACATGGGAACTAAATGAAAGTATTTAGGAGAGCTGCTTGGATGAACCATACTTTTGAAGTTCATATTTATGCTTATAGATGGGTTGTTACTGGTTCCTTTTCACAAAAAAAATTCAGTGACCTTTTCATATTCCATAGTCTTTAAATTATTAAGGATAAATACCATGTAGGTAACTTAAATGAGAACCAAATCACTTGCTAAATTCAGACAGATTGTGTTATGCGTGCATCTATATTACTTGAAGGAGATGTTATCTGCTCATCCGATAAAAAACTAGTGAATATAATAAATGAACTAGATCAAGTTGTTAACTGGTGTAGGAAAAACTTTGTTTACCAGAAGCAGCAGCTCCACAAACCACTCCCCACACAAGTGGAGGCCAAGTGACTGGTTTTGTAAGTTGAAGACGTATCTTCCATTTATTCTGTGTTTTATAAGAGAAGTCAGTTCATATTGGACCAGTACAAAATGTGACTTAAATCGAACATACAAATACGCATGTTAGTAATAAAAATGCTAAATACCATGAGGGAGAAAGTGGAAAAATGGAAAATTTCATTCCAATAGTTTTATCATCTACTGAATATTAATTCTTTCACAACCTCAATGGCCAATATTTTAACCGTGGTCGTGGATTCTACGCAGCAAGTATTACACAGTCCCAGTATGATTTTGACAGTATATATTATCAGTAGCTAACCCACCCTGAAAAATTAAACCTTATAGGCTATGTAGATGTGACTTATTCTCACTTGACTTCCATATCATTTTTGGTGTTTTATTCATATTCTTCCCCTATCACAATTTGTGAAAAGTGGAATCACCATCTCCCTTTGTGGGCATGCAAGTGAGAGATTGTGGATGCATCATGCAGTTGTCTTCTTAAAATTTTAGAAAGAGACGAGCAATTACTGAATGATTTTTTCATTAACTCATTCCCTTGAAGTGTTGGCATTATTTAACTTCTATTTCATTAATCACAAGCTGTTTTAGAAACTATTTTTCTACCAAACCCACACCACGGAATGGAAGATAGTTGAATTATATTTGTTTGTAAATATCTTCTACTATTTCTCCTTTTCTTTATTTATCACAGATTGTGCACTAAACACAGACACAATATTATGCAGCTCAGACAGCACCACTTCCAGTATTTTCCCTCACCCGATGCCTTGCTAAGGAAATTTCAAGCAAACACCTCAGTTCACGAGAAACACTATCAGACTACCACTGTTATAAACATTTCTCACTTGACAAGCAGCATACTAAAGACAAAGAGAACTTCCTCTCATCATGTATTGTAACAACAGATGCTAATACTAGATCTGATTCTCTAAAAAACTATCTATTTTGAATCAAACTCAAATAAAAATAGAATTTGATCCCTATTGGCTTGAATCTCATTCAGCCCATAGACATGCAATTCCCATCTCAAACAGAGACTGCTCAAGTGATCGTATCCAGGTAAAAATTGGTATAAAAGTTATCCATTCTACGCTTTCTAATAGAGTTGTTCCTAATTGGCCAGAATCTTGTTCAGTCCATAAACAAGTGCAACCTCACCTAAAAATGAGACTTACTACAACTCATCCTATCCATTTGAAAATTGGTCTAAAAGTTATTTGTTCTACTTTCTAAAAAAGTTGTAAGTTGCATGGCTTTGGGATAGAATTTTATTGTGTGATTAAGGATGGTCCGCTTACAGTAGGAAAGATAACATGGAATAGCTTCCTGCAATGATATCATTGGGATGCTAGAGACTAAAGAGAACAATCTAGAAAAAAATGTCACATCCTAAATTCCTATTTTGTAAGTCAAGAAATTGTTCATGAGGCTTAATACACCAAAAATTTGGCATTCTCACAATGCCATTGACTCCGGAAACATGACTGCAATACAAAAAGATAGTCGGTACGAAAACAAAGCATGACTTAAAATTTTGACTCATGCTCGAGTTTCAATTCAAGACCGGAATAATATGATTTCGGTAAATTATCGTGTTGTGCTAATACAGTTTGGAATTTTTAAAATTTTTAAATATAAATATATATTAATTTTATTAATATTTAATTATTAAATATGCTTACTATTAATGCAATATTTTGAGATGTTGAGTTCATATTTTAATATTTTCTCATAAGATAATGTTGATTAAATTTTTGTAAAAAATATTTTAAAAAATATGTAATTCTCAAAATTCAAAACTTAATTTAAAATTATAAAATTATTTAAAGGTCTTAAATTATTTTTTGAATGTATTTGTAAATTTTAAATTTTTAAAATTTATTTGAAATGTTTAAGAATTATATTTTAGAAAAAAATTAGATTATTTTAAATTCACATTCAAATTTTAATATATATTAAAATTTTAAATTATTTTATAAAATATTTTATTAATTTTAAAAATTATTTAAAAATTTTAAAATAATTTTTCATACTGTATAACTATTATTAATAATATATTATATTTATAACTATTATATATAATTAACATTTAAATAATAATTAATAGTTTATTTATAATAAATATATATTTAAAAAATAAATAATAATAATAATCTAAAAAAACGAGTTTTTACTGAACCCAGTAGTTAAGTTTGTGAAATACCCAGTTAACGTACGTAACTTTAGAAATTACCAAATAACGTACCAAATTCCGTTTTTACCCTCGTCACTTTCCAACACAACGTCATCTCTCTCGTTTGGACCATCCGAACCACTTTCAATTTTCCCGAGCCATTTTTCGTTTTCCTGTTGAAGGACTTCGGCACCTCCGCCGCGGTGGTGGAAGAGAAAACAGAGGCGGCGACAATGGTACCGGTGCCTTCCGATGTAAAGGAGCTAGAAAAGGAAGACGAGGAACCTGAAAAGGGGACAGAAGATGCGATCAAGGTAGTAGTGCCAGCTTCTGAAGAGAAGAAGCCCGAGAAGGAAACGGAGGAGGCGCCTAAGGTGGTGGCGGCTTCCGAAGAGAAGAAGCTCGACGCAGTTGAGAGGGAAATAGAGAAGGTGAATGACATAAAGGAGACGAATTAGGAAGCAGCAGAGAAGGAAGCAGAAGTGGAGATGAAGGTGGTGGCGGCTTTGGAAGAGAAGAAGTCCGCCACCGTGGTTGAGAAGGGAACAGAGGAGGATGCGACAACAGTGGAGGTGAAAAAGGAGGATGGCGGTTCAGTTATGGAGAAGGCCTTGTCCTTCAGGGAGGAGAGCAACTTTTTGTTGGATCTCAAAGAGTCCGAGAAGAAGGTGCTGGTGGAGCTTAGAGCCACCGTCGAGGAGGTCATCCTCGAGAACAAGCTTTTTAGAGATGAACCAGAGTTGTCAAAGGGGAAGGAGAAGGTCCATGAAGTAGGGGAAAAGGTGGAACTTGACAAATCTACAGAGGCGAAGCACGTCGGCGAAGGAAAAGCGCCGGATTTGGAGGAGAAATCTGCCCAAATCGCGGCATCCGAGACCGAGGAGCAGAAGGAGAAGTCGAAGGACGCCCAAGTGGAACCAGAAATCATAGAAGAAAAGGCGGTGGCGATCGACAAGGAAGTGACCTTGTGGGGCACTCCTTTGCTGCCGAACAGAGGCAGCGAACGCACTGACGTGATCCTCCTAAAGTTCCTCTGCGCCCGCAACTTCAAGGTCAAGGACGGCTTCCAAATGCTGAAGAATGTGCTTCGCTGGTGGAAGGAATCAAATATCGATTCGGTTCTCGACGAGGAGGTTGAATCCTTCATCACCGGAGATCTCGAGGTGTGCTGCTACCTAGACGACGTCAATCGCTAGGACCACCCGATCTGCTATAACGTATCCGACATGTTCCAGAACGACGCACTCTATCTTTCTAGTTTCATGCAACTCTCTTTCATGTTGATTCTTTTTTCGTTTCTTTTACATCTAGGATTTATTCTTGGTTGCCATATCCAACTTCACCCACAAAACATGAAGAATCTTTTATAGGATTTTTTGGAATTAATTTGGACAGTACACTTTTCTAGTGTAATCTGATACGATGAAAAAGTTATTCTTCGAGGTAATTATAACACTCTTGCTTTTATTTTGGCTCGATCAACCTGACATTGCTGGTCCAAGCTTGTCAGGCTTCAGCTTCTTGAGTAATTGATGCATTGTTTAGAAACATGAACATAACTGTAATGTAAAACAGTACTGTCTTGTATTGCACTTGCATATTATTGGCTACTATCGGTGATATTAAGGTTCATCTCACACATGATTGACTGGATTAGTTCTGGGAAGATATATGAAGGGAGAATTAAATCTATCAGTCATTTTACTTCAAAGGAAAATGATTTTTATTGTGTCACTATGTTCACCTGCTGTTTCACCTACTCTTTTATCAAATTTTAGTGCATGAATCTGAATAATTATCTGACTTTACCAGACATCTTCAACCTTGATATTGTAGGAAAATTGATCCAAGTCTTTTTTTTCCCCCTCCTTTTTGTTACCATGATGCTTACCTTTTCCTACATTTGCCATATAACTACTGATTTGTCTCATTTGGTCTTATCACTCTTAACGGCATTACATTTATTTCATTCATCACCTTCTCTTGCAGACTAAAGAGTCAATGAAGTGCTTATTTGAAAGCTTCGGTAGCTGTTTCAAATCCTCCATGAAGATCTTCCAAGTAAAGTGCATAATTTGTGCACCTTTTTTTATATGGCAAAAGATGACTAGTTCCCACAACTAGATAAAAAAAGTAATCACGATGATTCCTCGATAGGTGGAAGAGATTTTATTTATTAGTGTATTATTCCTCTGGGATTCATGTGATAATCTTCCGCCCGTATCAATTCAGTGAGTGCCTCGTGTACCTTTTTTATGCTATTAACGATGTGATTAAGTTATTATCATTTAAGTTTTATTGAAAATAGAGGTTACGATTTCAAATTTTGTGCCCGGATCGTGAAAAAAAATTCGCTACGCTCGTTGCGATGTATCGTAATCAATTTAATTGGCATTTTCACATTTAGGAGACATGCCCAAAGACATAGGAGCTGATCCCATGTCGATCCGATGTGATTTAGTCCATCAGCCGGTTTTGTTCAAAACCGATTGATGGATTTATTATGGTCGGGTCGTGAAAAAAAATTCGTTACTCTCGATGCGATGTATCGTAATGAATTAAATTGTCATTTTCACATTTAGAAGACATGCTCGAAGACATAGGAGCTGACCCGTGTCGATCCGATATGATTTGGTCCATCAGCCAGTTTTGTTCAAAACCGGCTGATGGATTTGTTGTGGTCGGATCGTGAAAAAAAAATCGCTACTCTCGATGTGATGTATCGTAATGAATTAAATTGTCATTTTTCACATTTAGCAGACATTCCCAAAGACATAGGAGTTGACCCCGTGTTGATCCGATATGATTTGGTCCATGAGCCGACTGATGGATTTGTTGTGGCCGGATCGTGAAAAAAATTCGCTACTCTCGATGCGATGCATCGTAATGAATTAAATTATCATTTTCACATTTAGGAGACATGCCCCAAGACATAGGAGTTGACCCATGTCGATCCGATATGATTTGGTCCATCAACCGATTTTGTTCAAAACCGGCTGATGGACTTTAGTTTTGGCCGGATCGTGAAAAAAATTCGCTACTCTCGATGCGATGTATCGTAATGAATTAAATTATCATTTTCACATTTAGGAGACATGCCTGAAGACATAGGAGTTGGCCCCGTGTCGATCCGATATGATTTGGTCCATTAGCCGATTTTGTTCAAAACCGGCTTATGGACATTAGTTTTGGTCGGATCATGGAAAAAAAATTCGCTACTCTCGATGTGATGTATCATAATGAATTAAATTGTCATTTTCACATTTAGGAGACATGCCCGAAGATATAGGAGCTGACCCCGAGTGGATCCGATATGATTTGATCCTTCAGTCGATTTTGTTCAAAACCGGCTGATGGATTTGTTGTGGCCCGGATCGTGAAAAAAAAATCGCTACTCTCGATGTGATGTATCGTAATGAATTAAATTGTCATTTTCACATTTAGGAGACATGCCCCAAGACAGAGTTGACCCCGTGTCGATCCGATATGATTTGGTCCATCAGCCAATTTTGTTCAAAACCGGCTGATGGATTTGTTGTGGCCAGATCGTGAAAAAAAATTCGCTACTCTCGATGCGATGTATCATAATGAATTAAATTTGCATTTTCACATTTAGGAGACATGCCGGAAGACAT
>JBAMIE010176062.1:0-26819 GCA_037177295.1 Kaempferia parviflora | reverse complement strand
TATTTCTTTTTGCCACTTCCGGTACTCCAAAAATTCCCTAAAAATACTCTAAAAATCCAGAAAAATCATACGATAATCATGAAACTATTTCTGGAAATTTTGGGGCATTACACACATTATTTTCACTGTTCATTCCTCTTTCGGAGAGTGGTACTGACTTGAGTGTCGGAGGATCAGAGCAGGGGACCCCTTCTCTAGTTTGGTTGCTAACGCTCCATTTAAGTCTGTGCGAGTGCTTGCAGGAACAGGACGGGCAATACGCCACACAAGCGGTCGGTCCACGCTCGATCTTCCATCCACGTTGGCGTCGTGTCACTCAACATTATCTTTCCAGTTTCAGACATGATCAATAGACATCAAATAAAAGAATATAATTACCATTGTGATCAAAGATTACATATATCTCATTTACCAAACATAGTAATTAAAGTTTATTACATTACCCCCATCAAATCTAGTAAACTTGATTATATTATCCATAATCTTAGTGTCTCAAGTGAAGAGATTATTTAACAAATATTTTGAAACCCCAATTATTTTTAATGTTATTTTTTATAATAAAAAAAAAGGTACTCAAGAAATTTTTGATTGGTATTGATTGGTTTGTGTTAATTCAAATTCAATGGTTTTACTTAGTTCTAAATCAAACTAAAATGTTTTATATTTTATTACGGATTATAATTTTCATATGCACATTTTTCAATTTAAAACCTTAAAGTTTCATAAATAATAACTTTTTTTGTTGGCAAAGGCTTTCATTTCTTATTATAGTTAATTGCGCAAATAAGTTAATAAAAATAGTTAATTGTTTATATATATATATATATATATATTTATTTATTATTCAATAATTTTGATTTTCTTTATAATTTTACGGAGACAATTTTTTTTTGGAAGTTTCTATATTTTATTTGTTTTTTTTTTTAAATAAAACAAGATCGGTCAAGAGGCAACGGTGGCAGCTGCATCTAACTATAAAGGGGTATCCCGGCCCGCCATGGGAGCGACTCGCACTATAAATACTGCAAATCGAATAGACCGGATTCCTGAACCCGAACCCTAGTTCGACTGCCGCAGCGCCTCTCCCCCGTCTTGTTCCTCCCTCGCTCCGACGCACGGTCCTACTGGGTGGGTGCTACACCACCATTCCGCCTCATTAATCCGACCTTCTCCGACGAGGCTAAGTAGTTACTCGCACTTCTCCTCAGACTCGGCTCCGCGACTCACCGGGTAGCTTCCTTCCGCCATCTCTGCGCCATTTTTTCTGTTTAAAGCTCAACCGCCGACTCTCACCGAGAAAAGGTAGAGTGTCGACCTTATTTATTTTTTCATAAATTCATCATCTTTAGCGATTGTAGCTAACATATAAAATTGCCCTAAAACGGAGATCGTCTGCCAAAAACGGTGCTATTAGTTCCACCAACATAATTTTCTCTAAAATCACACAAGTTTCCATGCTTCTGTTTTGGCTTGTTTGTAGCTATTTATCAGTAAACAATGCACGTGGTTTTAAGCATCACATATTCTGTGCGCTTCCTGGTTGTGTCTGCAACAATTACTGTGTTTTAACATTGCTCCTGCATTGACATACTTGTGACGTTATTTTTAAGTTTTATTTGCATCACCTCGCCACTTTTCTTTAGGCATTTAGGTTGCAGATATGAACCATTTTAATATCTGTAGGCATTTAGGCTTAAAAAATGCCTCTAAACAAGTCCTAGTTACCTTCACAATATATTATGCTTAATCTAACTATCGAAGTAGTAATGACTAAATTGAAATACAATATTTATACTTACAGTATGAATTTTAATAGATGTGTGTACTTGAAACTGAAAAAAATCAAATGGGTCCAAATTGAGCTGAATAGAAAATTTTAATTATTTGACCGAAACACTCTTTAAAAAGTTGTTTTCAATTTGGTTTCATTCTACTAAATTTGGTTTTACTAAATCCTTCGCTTTCGTTTTACTAAATTTGAGCAGCTCTATTCTCTGCGATCGGTGACCATCAATCTGTAAAGTCAATGCTGACTTTGGTTCCAGAACTTGCAAATTAGACCTGTTAGTTGAAGCAGCTACCAGTGCAACCACCTTGAATAGATACAGGTGTTCCCAGTTACAATCACACAACTGTTTCCATGCCTTCTATAGATGAGCTTCACCAGGGGAAGAAGTTCAACAAGAAACGTAAGAACAGATCAGACCCTGACGAAGCGGAGGCGAACACCATCAAAGATGAAGTTGGTGGATCACAGTTGGAAAAAGTAGTAGTAGATGAGAATGGTGATAGGTCTTCAAAAGAATCAAGTGAGGAGCATGATGTTCATGCGGAGAGTGATGGAGATGAAGTTGAAGAAGGTTCAGAGGGGACTATTGCTGTTACTAAGATAACGAATAAAAAGAGTCATGGGATCTTGACTACTGACTCATTCTCTAATCTCCCGATTTCCAATCAAACCATGAAGGCCATCCAAGAGATGGGGTTCCAACACATGACACAGGTCAGTTCTCTTTTTAATGATCATTTCCAATACTAGGTTTATGATATTTGTCTCTATTTTAGCCTCTCTCTTTCATGAGTATTTTCCTTGGGTCCACATTTTTTTTTCTGATGCAGCAATGGTTTTGGGTTTAAGTTACTATAATGTTTCACATTATGATGGCAGATTCAATCCAGAGCTATCCCACCACTTTTGGTTGGGAAGGAGTTGATGGGTGCAGCAAGGACAGGATCAGGAAAAACACTTGCTTTCCTTATACCTGCAGTTGAATTGCTGCATCATATTTGTTTTATGCCTCGGAACGGGACTGGGGTCATCATTATCTGTCCAACCAGGGAGCTCGCCATTCAAGTAAGACCTTTTTATTAGTTATTAGGCTATATGTGCTTTTTACTGTATTGATTGTCTGATTCATGTCCTAAATATTCTGTTGAGTCTTATTTATATATATTTAACAAAACTATGGCTTTTGTAATTTCAGTTGACTGTGTTACTAGTAGGGACAACTTATTGATTAGCTTAATTTATGTGAAGATTTGAAATTATAATGCTGCTATTATTTTAGCCACGGTAGTTTGTCTCATTCTCTGTTGTTGCTCTTAGCTAAAAATACACGAACTCTTTTAAAAATAAGCTAATGAGGAATTTAGAATTTCCTAGTTTATGCATTGGAACTTCTGTTGGTGTATTTTGTTGAGCTGACTGGAACTTAGTGAAACTTTTAGCTAACAGATTGTTCACATTGCAGACACATGCTGTTGCAAAAGATCTATTGAAGTACCATTCTCAAAAACTTGGCTTGGTTATTGGAGGAGCTGGACGAAGAGAAGAAGCTGAGCGTCTTGCTAAAGGAGTAAATTTGTTGGTGGCTACTCCAGGGAGACTTTTGGATCATCTCCAAAACACCAAAGATTTTATCTACAAAAACTTAATGGTAAATAGTCCATAGTTGTAAAGCTAGCTAGTTCTTTTGTTTCCTGTGAATTTGATTGTCTAGTATTCTATTGTTTTCAATGCTTTGTTTTCTGATCATTTATGCTAAATCATGCATCTATGAGAAGGTTGAAAAAAAATAAAGTACTGGTGATATTTGATAACAATACCTCAACCAATGATATTTTCTGCAAGGAACTAAATTTGGAAATTGATTTCCGTAGGCTTCCAAGTTTCTTTACCTTTAGTTGTCATACGGTTCGAGGAGATTGATTTCCTATTTTGATTTTTTTTTTTCATCCTTGATCTCAGTGGCGTGTTTCGACTTTTGATGGATTTTCTGAATTTTGTTTGATATTACTGCATGAGGCTAACTTATTTATGCTGGCAGTCATTTTATTGTAACACAAAGGTGATTATGTTCACCCAGGCGCCCCCTATAACTGGAAGGTAAATTACGGGTTAGCTTATAGTTGTCTGCCAAATGACTAGGGGCGGGAGGAGTTTTTCCCCTAGGGCATGCGCCAGTCGGGCATTGATCCTTGCTCCATTGCAGCAAATCTGTCCCCCTCTAACCAACTGTGGGGACATGCTGGTAGTCATTTTAAAAAGATAGGAAGAGGTGTGAAAGTACCACAGTAAAGAATAGATGATTGAATAGGAGTTTGTAGTTTGAACTTTGAAGTGGCCTGACGAATATGCATCTTTCCATTGGATGTTCTGACTACTGTGCGTGTGTGTGCGTTTAAGTATATCTATCTATTCACAAGATTCGGTTGGAGTTTTAACAGATATATGACTGTACATATACTTTGTTTTAGGGTGAGCAGTTTTAGTGTCCTTTGTGGCTTGCCTTGATGTTTAGCTTAGTATTAGTCTCATAATTTTAGTATATGAAGAGATATTTTGATGCACTCATGAGCAATGGTTGTTTTTAGGATTAGGTTAAAACTACTCATTGGGTTCATGGTTCTTAATAAGACAATGTTGGAAAGAGTCGTTCGTTTGGTAGCTTGTAGGTTTCTGATATTTTATGTTTCTCACCTGTTTGATCATAACACTGTTGGGCAATCATTCTTCCTTTTTTTTTAAATTTTTTTTTTAGTTTTTTATTTATTGTTATTATTATGTTTTTTTACCTCCAATGAATTGGAGATATCTATTAACATATTTGTGGACTCATCTGCAACAATTCCTCCATTATGCTTTTGCTAAGTTATTGCTGCAGTTCAGAAGCATATCTTGTTTGGAAATGCTTTTTTCCCTAGTTTGTGGAGTTGTTGCAGCTTGCTACTACATTTACATTCTTCAGATGTTTGATGTTAATATAAGAACTTTAATTTGTTCATATGCTCTTTTTTAATGTTGAGATGCTAAGTGTGTACATGGCTCCTCATATGCAGTTTCTTATAATTGATGAAGCTGATCGGATATTGGAGGCAAACTTTGAGGAAGACATGAAGCAAATATTTAAGAAATTGCCAACGGTATGCTACATTTAATTTGTATATATAATTTTTTCAAATAATAGAATTTCATTGGAAACTGGATGTGCATGTAATTTTTCACAAAATGGATAGTCAGGATCTGTGGCTGAGCTATTACAAAGAATATCAATCCTATACGGGAATGTTGAGAGAGAGAGAGAGAGTCATCCCCTTAATATTTATGCTCTACCGGTTCAGGACATTTTTTACTCTACCGCAGCCAAAAAAAAGTTCAAATAAAACTGATTGGAGCTTTACTTGTTTCTACAAGCACTCCTGTCTCTTACAGCCACATGATATATGGTGGTTATGAGTAGCAGTTTCTTTCTACCACCTGAGATTTTAATTTTCCAGGACCCCTGCATAACTTTTCCTTCTCTCAGATTCATTGCAATCAGATCATGGAGAACTGTGTTGAAACAAGTTGCCAAATTATTCCTTAAACCTGCATTTTAGGGGGAAAATTGTCTGATTGTTTAAGAATCACGATGCTGAGCATCCATTGTTTCTGGTTTGCAATGTGTCAGTTGTATGTATTCAAGAGTGTGGTCATAGATAGCTTAGTAGGCATCCTATAAATTATAAATGGAAAACCTTGTAGCGTGTCTTTTGGACCAAACAATCTGTCATTTCCCTTGTCATCAAGTACCAGCAATTTAGCCAGACTTGAAAATGAATTTACAATATTTAATGAGAGGCCACACGACCCTACTCTATTCTCCATGCACCAGCAACTTCACTCCAGCCAGAGAGGATCTGGAAAGTGATTCCAGGGTTTATTGGGTATCTATTCTGGCTCAACCATGGCATGCTTATTGTGAATTCTTTCATGCTCAATTTTCCTATTGATTTCAGTATCAAATACTATACTGGAAACTATGGCATCAACCACATATTGTCTATCCCATCTCAGTGAAATTTCATACTTCTATTACATTTACTCTTTCCTCTAGAAACCTTATGCTCATACTAGAAGCAGCTGTAGTATCCATACATTTCATCTAGTATGACCGTGTTGAAAATCATTGAACAGTGTCTTTCTTAGAAGAATATATCCCAAATAGATATGTGGTTAGCTATGGGCATCTTCAAATGATTTATCTTTAATCTTCATGAATTTTATTTATTTGTTTTTCATTCTGAATTTTCCTGATATCAACATCGTAGTAACATTTGATGAACAAAAGTTTTTATTTTGTTTAGTAATTCTACCACCTCTTTTGCTATATGCTATAAGGGCTCTTAGCTTTTAGTTTTAGCTGATGCCCCTTGGTTTTTTTTGTTTGCATGAGGGTCATCTGTAAATTAAGACGGTGAGACAGTCTAACTAAAATTGAATTTAGTACTGCCAAGGACTTACTCTTCAAATTGTGTTGGGTCACTGACCTCCTTTGCAGTGGCCCAGGTTGATGTGACTGGTTACTTGGATCACAGCCCTCCATTTGAAGATATTTGTGTAATAGTGGTCTCTCCTTATATTCTATTCTACTTGAAATGGTTCAGTTTTGTTTGATGGACTAAATCTGGCTCGTAGCCTGGACTTTACTAACACTGTTAAATTTTCTTTTGGAATTGGAAATTTCCTTTTGCAATGGCTCATGTCCTTTTTTCTAAAATTCTTTAATATGCAGGCAAGACAAACTGCTCTATTTACTGCTACCCAGACTAAGCAGGTTTGTTTTATGGTAACCGTATCAATTTTGTTTATGGTTTCATTTGATAAATAATAAGCAATATACAGGTTGAAGACTTTGCAAGCTTGTCATTTAAGGATAAGCCAATATATGTTGGTGTTGATGATGGAAGGTCAAAGGTGAGTTCCAGATTTGTCCAACATTGTTTTTGTATTAATGATATTGATAATGCCCACCCATTTCAGGTAACCGTCGAAGGGTTGCAGCAGGGGTATTGTGTTGTTCCCAGTAACAAAAGGTTTCTAGTATTGTATGATTTCCTTAAGCAAAATCTTCCAAAAAAGATAATGGTCTTTTTCTCCTCCTGCAACTCGGTTAAGTACCATACAGAGCTTCTCAGATACTTACAAATTGATTGTCTCGACATCCATGGAAAACAAAAACAGCAAAAGCGTACTACTACATTTTTTGACTTTTGCAAAGCAGAAAAGGGTGTTCTGCTCTGCACCGATGTTGCTGCCCGCGGGCTTGATATTCCTGCCGTGGTGAGTTAAATTTCACTTCTCTATCTCTAGGCATCCATTACTTAATCCAGACGCTGAGTCCTTTTTGTGTGGGTAGGACTGGATCGTGCAATATGATCCTCCTGATGATCCAAAGGTGTGTATGTGCAAATTGCATTTACTTCCAAGTTCCATCCATCTTCTGGTTTAGCAGGCAGTTCTGAATTTTCACAATTTTCAGGAATACATTCACAGGGTTGGTCGGACTGCTCGTGGGGAAGGTGGCAAAGGCAATGCTTTGCTTTTTCTGTTGCCCGAAGAGTTGCAATTCCTACTCTATTTGAAGGTATAATTTTCTTCACAAATGTTTATTTTAAAGATTTTACAAGTGTGTCAAGCTAATTTGTGTTATTTACACACTGACAGGAAGCAAAGGTACCTGTCAAAGAGGTTGAGTTTAATGAAAATAAGATCTCGAATCTTCAATCTCATCTGGTAATACACTTTCATGAACATCTCATCTTATTTGCATATTTGTTCTTCAACTTAACTTTTGGAAGGCTTGCAGGAGACCATAGTCGGAGAAAACTACCACCTGAGCCAATCAGCCAAGGATGCCTATAGGTCCTACATCTTAGCCTATAATTCACATTCAATGAAGAATGTTTTTGATGCCCACCACCTCAATCTCAAGGTATGAGCTATCTACTCATTTTGTGCATCGATTTGTATTACAACCTTCTGATTCTGCTCATTCTGCTCACTTTAATTTTGAGACGTTTCCATACTGCAACAGGATGTGGCTTCATCCTTTTGCTTTAGTTCTCCACCAAAGGTGAAGCTAAATTTGCAGAGCAGTGCATCTAAGTTCAGAAAGAAGATGCGTAGAACTGATGGCAATCAACATGATATCAGTGCCAGCAATCCTTATGGAAGATAGTTAAGTGAATGATAAAAAGACAGTTTATGCGCCATTGAAGTTTAGTATTTTGCACGGAAGAAATGTAAGAATGTACGATTGAATACAAATTGAGTTCGTTAGTCAGATTTGTATGTATCTTTATCATTAACGTGTATATATTGATTTCCGATAGCAGAGAGTTAAAGAGCTCTATGTTAGATTCTACTGATACAGTTACAAATTTTGTTTTTTTGGAATAAATTAAGTTTCATTCTTATTTTTCGAATGCAATTTGCGTTTTATAGAAATTGCAAAACTCAATGGATGTTCCATCCCAAAAAAAAAAAAAACGGTAGGTACCTTTTCCCCCTCTTTTTTACAAATTCCAAATAATTATATTTGCTATTTTATATTTTATTACTTAAATTCAACTGGACGCCTAACCATTATCCTTTGGTTCGTAATTCTTAGTTCTCTCGTGGTTCAGATCATGAGAACCGTTGAACTAGATCAAGGATTTATGTATTGGCCCCTCTTTTTTTACAAATTCCATAGAATTGCGGCCCGAAGCGGGGCACGGTACAGTGGTAAAAGGTAAAATTGATTTTCATATGGTGAGCGTTAGAATCCTAAGTCGAGAATTTTAGAACGTTCATGGTGTTCATGTCACGATCCATCTACGCTTTCTGAATTTATCTAGTAGTCACGTTGAGCTGAGTCCTCCACCTCCTACCCTAGTTGGGCCGATTAGACTGATACCTGTATGAGAAAAATCTTAAGGTCGCAAACTTGCCTAAATGAAAGTTACATTTTGCATCATTTTGTAGATGTAAATTCTTACGGCGTTCGTTTATTATTATTATTATTATTATTATTATTATTATTATTATTATTATAGTGTGCTCTGCTCTGCCGTTGGTGATTAATCGGAGAAAGGAACAAAGTGGCCGAAAGTGAGCAAAAAGACGACGCTGAATCCCCTTATCGCTTCTTCCTAGCTATCTCCATTAATTTTTTCTCATCTTCGCTCGTCTGCCTTACTTTCCATGTAAAAGTTTCAATGGTCCTTTTTGTTTATTAGTGCCCAGAAGAATATATGGCTGTGTGGTGATTGACTTCTTTGTGTCTCTTTCGGCTGTGCTATTATTTGTTTAAACCAAGTTTGATAGCGAGCTTTGTGTAGCCATCTAGGGCTCTTCCAATTTATATTTGGATGGAGATGTGCTTCATATACTTGTACATTATGTTCAATGCTGACACTCATTTACACTAATATTGAACAATCCATTGTTGGACATATATGATTCAAACGAGGTGTTCTGGGATATTTGGATTATGAAGCACTTCAAATCATTGTTGGACATGTATGATTCAAACAAAGTTTTTCCACATCACTTTTTTTTTAATTTATCTTTGACTTTTTTTTCTTCAAAAAAGATCACTAGAATGTGCAAGTTAGAACCATCATCGGACTATTTCCATTTAGAGGCAACCAATGGAAGAAGGGGACTCTATGCCTCATCATTGATGGGGAAAACATTGCAAAAGAGCTACTTTACAGTATTTCTTGTATGCATTTTTGGACTACTTGGATTAGTTAAATTCTCATGCAGATTCTTGTATTGATCGAGTATAAAGACAACACCTGCTGGAGAATGCAAGTACAAAGTTGAAAACCATGTTGTGGATGATAGGAGAGGAATAGTTTTCTTGGCAGAGTGGTGAGGGATGATAACAAGAACTAATGTAAAGAAAAAAAAAACAAAATAAATAAATATCAAACATACAATTTACATGATTCAATCAGTATTCTCTCTCATATCCACTTCATGATGAAATCTTCTCCACTTTAATCATAGACAACCTAATGAGATGGTTTACACTCTATGATAGATAGAGTTTATGAACTGATTCAGCAAAATCGATTCCATATTGGATCTAAAAATAAATCCAAGTTGCAATGGGCGAATAGATAGTTCAATATGGTCATCTAATGGCCAGGAGGCCTTGACATCCCTAATAGTGACGTAGCACTTACATTCTTGGCAAGAACATGCTACTTCTTGTTGTGACCTTCTGTGTATGCATTGAGTCAATATTCTACATGCTTTAAATTCTATGATAACAAAGTTAATGCAAGATTTTTTGCAACAAGTAAAAAAGGCTAAAATTTGAACTTTTCGACACTCTAGCATAGGAAGAATTTAGCCACTGAATTCAAAGTATAATTAGGTTCTGTTTCTATTTGTTAACTAAAAACTTTCTGGAATGAATTCAGATTCAGATGTGAATAGTCTCTGTGATGGCAGGGTCCACATCTTTTGGATTTTAGAATAACTTCATGCAGACATCTGACCTTTGCTTGCTTCACACTCCCTTCTTACTCTATAAATTACTCATCTCTGGCCTGTTCTTCCACAATTTGATTCCAATTCCTGGTTTCTACTTCCAAAGTCCAAGCTTCAGACTTCCATCATTACCCATTGCATATTTGAAATCCTTGCAATTTCTGTTCCTCTCCATCTTGACCTCTTTTCTTCAACTTTTTGAAAAATTATTAGCTCGATCTCCATTGTGCACCTCAAATCCTTGCTTGTTCTTTTCTCTCTCTCTCTCTTCAGTTTTTCAGACAAAAAATTACTTATCTGCTTTGCAAGATTCTCAATTTACAACTGAGTTTCATGAGAATTATGATCTCTGCCTGCAAGCCTCCTATTCTTTGGAACTATTACTTAGAAAAAGGTTACCATTTCTGGATATTCCACACTCTTAGTAGTTGTGCTGTGAAGGGAGAGATGCAGCTCTCATGAATTCGTTTCTCCTTTTATTTTCTCACTGCTCGATATTTTGAAGAGCTATTCATTGCATCAAATTGAAAATTTAGTGATTATAAGGTGCAAAACTGGATGCCATGTTGCCACCTGGTTTCCGATTCCACCCTACAGATGAAGAGTTGGTAGGGTACTATCTGAAGAGGAAGGTTGATGGGTTAAATATTGAGCTTGAGGTTATTCCAGTGATTGATTTATACAAGTTTGATCCCTGGGAACTACCTGGTAATTACATGCCTTCTTTGTTGATTACTTGTTGTCATTAGGTCTTTGTAGCAGAATGCAGAGAACATGAGTTTCATTGACTGCATATTAATCCCAAAATATTTTAGATTTTGTATTACACAGTTTGTGCTACATTGCTTCATATGTTTAAATTGACAAGTATTCTAGAAAATCTTCATAATCATGTAAATTTCATGTGTCCTTGTGCTTAATTTCTTTTCAATGTGTGTAGGAGAATTGCTTCTTTAACTTTTAATCAAATCATAATGTATTAATGTGCATGCTATCCTAGAACAAAAGGCCCACTTTATGTAAGCATCTAATCTTGTTTTGTCAAAAAGTTAGAACATGCAACATCAACATGTTTGAATAATGCTATAAAGTTACAAATGGCAAGTTGCTTGTGTGATTGCCTTGGAGTCAATTGAACTCCTTAAAAATTAATGATCTAACTATTTTTACAATATGTCTATGTTTTCAGAAAAATCCTTTCTTCCAAAACGAGACATGGAATGGTTCTTCTTTTGCTCACGAGATCGAAAATATCCAAACGGTTCCCGCACAAACAGAGCCACAGTTTCAGGATATTGGAAAGCTACCGGAAAAGATCGAAAAATTGAGTGTGAATGTGCAGTATTTGGACTGAGGAAAACTCTAGTTTTCTATGTTGGGCGAGCACCCGGAGGAGAACGAACCGATTGGATCATGCACGAGTACCGTCTTTGCGAAGATCTTCTCCATGGATCCTCAAATTTCCTGGTAAAAACATTCAATCTCAATTGGCACCTATAAATATAATTCAAGAGAGCAAAATTTTTGTCATTGCATTATGAAACTAATTGTAGTTAGTGTATTAATTTTAGGGTGCTTTTGCCCTGTGCCATGTAGTCAAAAGAAATGCAAATTGGCTGAAAAGTAGTGACTCAAATGGAGAATCCAAAGCACAAAGGAACTTGCTTTCTTCATCAAGCCACAAAAGGGACTACAACAATTTCTTAAATGGCACAGAAGAAAGTTTGTCCCCTGAATTACTCAACGGAAGCAGCGGTTCGTCGACCATCACCTCTCCGGAATCTGTTGAGCTACATCCAAGTCTGCCACAAATTAGTGAGATGGGCATCATTTCAGATGCGCCAAAGGTATAACAAACATTATGTTAATTTTCTCAACTATTTGCAAATTTTAGAACTTGTTCATTCTTGTGTGTAATTGTTATGAACTTGTTTATCTACTTATAGACAACCTCAGTCCCTTTGGAGATGAGCCACACCGAAGAAGCTTATAAATGTTTGTCACCGTTTCCTTGTCCTGTGCATTGCTTGGAAATGTATAATACTTGGGAAGACATCACTTCTCAGGGTTGGAATTCAACAGAGTTCATTGATATATCATGCAGTGGTATTAATTATTATTATAGTTATTCAAATTCAGTTGTCATGACAAGCCATTCAATTTCATTTAAACTTTTTTTATATATGTATAATTACAGGTGGTGATGTTTTCAGTGTGATGAAATCACCTCCAATTTGTAGGCAGGCGAGTGAAGAAGAAGAAGTCAACTTGTGGTTGCAGGAAGATAACAACATGGTGAGTGTAATGTAATTGCAGATGGAAGATAATATTAAAAATGGCAGGAGAAACTATTTAGAATTAAGTTACTCTTGGATCAGCTCAGTTCCTTCTAATTAATGTCTGTATATCTGAAAGAATGAGTTATGTATAAATTTGAGAATAATAATAGCATGTATTATCAGCTTTGGGTTCATATATTTGTACTCGTGTCACTTTGTTCTTAAATTTACGAGTTAATTCAGAGGGAGATGATAAAGTTCTACTAGCTTATATATTATGGCAATTGCTGATGTTGTTAATGAATTCGGATTGAGCCAACATCATAGAACTTATCTGATCGATTTATTTCTTCACTTAATTATCCTACATTTTACAAATAATTGCTTTTTTTTTAATTAAGAAGGATAGTGACGCTTGTAATTTATGGATTCTTTTAAATGATTGTAAATTAACTTGCTAAAACTTCTTATGAACTATATTAAATTGCAACCCTTATAGTTCTAGAATTCTTCCAACACATTTTCATTAATGTAATGTGATGTGGTGGTGATGCAAGGCAGGCCCACGATACCAGGAGCTATCTAGCCGAACAGTCGAGTCGGGAGAACAGGTCAACCTAGCCGAATGACCGTCCTACCCATCAACTCTGAGCAACAAGCTCATGGACGATGCAAGGTTCATCGATCAATAACCATCGGGCAGGCCGCCCGGTCGGCTCAGTCATCAGTTACATGGCCGGGCAAGCCGAATGGCCGGATAGTTCATCCGATCGACCAAATATCATATGGAGAAGGGCGGACGATACCCCCTTTCCCGTCACTCCACCTACCTCCTTATCATCTAGTACGCCGAATGTCAAAATATCATGTGTCAGGATGTGTCGTGTATTGTCTATACGGCCGAAACTCCCAAAGCCTGACAAAGCACAGAGGCGGCATACCTAGATGGGGAAGAGTGTCAGAAACGACTTACCCTTGTAGGTAACGCATCAATATTTGTGCCAAGGGATAAAGCTCTATTATAAATAGAGATAATTGGTCTCCGACGGAGGTACGCACATTACTACTGTTCATCTACAATTCATTTACTTCCTCGAGAGCCTCCCACTGACTCGAGCGTCGGAGTACCAGAGCTGGGAACGCCTTCCCTGGTCGGTCTCTAACGTTTTCTTTGAGTTTGTGCGAGTGTTTGCGTAGTCTTTGAGCCTGGAGTGCCACCCAGTCTGGAAACCTTCGTAGAGTTGACAGAGCCACCTCACATCAACATTGTATGATCCAGCGTCAACCCTCGATTTCAACTAGGATCATAATGTATAAACATCACTTCTTTGGTGTTAAATTCAAACAAATCTATTGATTTATGAAATCAATTGCTAATTGTAATACATTTTCTTTTTTCAATTTGGTCAAGGTGAACATGCCATGAAGATTCGTGTTTATTTTTATGGGGGAAAAAGTCTTGGAAGAAGGCTTACATCAATTTTTTTTTAAATGTATATATACGAATAATTATTTTCTAACCTAAATCATTTCCAATAGACAGACATGTTGGATTAATTAGATAATTAATCATCAAAAAAATAATACAATATAGTAGACTTTTGGGAAATTAAGCAACACTAATGAAGCCAAGTGACTAGCTAATTCAAAGTCTGATGCATTCACATCGATCTATGACTTCAGTTTGCTTGTTTAATGGATAACTATAACTGTTTTCTAATACTAAATGGCCAGCTTAATCAGGATTGACCTATCCACTTGTTAACAATCATTGACCAAACTAATTAACAAGTTCTTGCAAATTATAAAATTGAAGTATACTGATTTTTCTTCTAGATACATTGATTTTTCTTCTGAATAAGTACCATTTTTCCATTGACAAATTGAAAGAATATTTATTTAAAAAAAGAATCATCCAAATGACATGTTAAAGTCTATCACCTTTGGTAACTCCACGGCACGTACTATATTTTTTTTACATGAATATTTAATATTTCTATTAATTATATATATGATAATTTTAAAATATTTTTTTATTTTATTAAAATGTAAACAGTTTGCATGGTATATAGTTGTCTTGAAATAAATCTAATTTAATAAAAATGTATATAAATGTTCACATATCTCAAAATTCAATATCCAAGTTCATGGAGCTAGAAAGGTTTTTATCACAAATTAATATAAAAATCTTATTAGAGTGCTCATTTATAATTTTTATTTTACCGAGCTAATTGCATATTAACAAGATATTTCTTAAAATAAAATGCATGTTTTTCTTGCCCAACCAATCTAAACAATTCGAATACTAAATCAACCATCTGAACACTTATTTGAATAATTAGATATAAGAATATAATGTATTCAATTGCGATCACATTGGTACTATCCATTGTATAAAAATCTAAAAGCATCTTTGGCCATTGACTTTGACATTAATATCTTAAATATTTATAGAAGATATACCACCACAGAAGCTATCTCTATGAGACTATTCAGTTTACTCCTCAAACTTTAAATTCTAAATCTCTGCCCATTGACTTATGACAAGAATTGTATATACAATACTTTCCATCGTATACCTTAATTTAACTCCTTCTATATCTAACATAAGATCAGATCTGAGGACCGCTGATACGACGATTCCATATTTTTTTTTATATACGATAAGTAATAATAAGATGAACCTTCCAATGGTTAATAGTGATTTTAGCCTGAAACTCAGAAGATGATCGGATCTTCTGATTTACTTTTTATGAACTAGGAGATGTTTCATAATGTAATTACGGTCGAATCGTGATCGTAATTCTACCGTAATTGGTTAAGATTCCTCCCTGAGTTTACCTTCCCATTCAGTTGTAGTTAGGTCGGGGTAGACGACCCAAGGTTGCTGACGTTGGGTGGACGGCCGGGCTATCGGGTGTTAAGCAGAGGGGACCTCAAGGTAGCCTTTGACAGTCAGCCCCGATCCATACAACTTGGGTGGAAGGTGAACCCAGAGAGAAATCACATATAATTACGATCGGATCGTGACCGTATAGACCATCTCCTGGTTTAAAAAGTGGACTAGAGAATCTTAGTTTGAAACTCTCTGTTTTGTAATATTTAAATTTAGAATGTTTGGACATTGCTAATACATGTAATATATGGTAAAAAATTATGTCAAAATTTATGAGGGTTTAAACTGTAAGTTTGTCCTAGATAGAACAACCTGTGAATTCTTTCCCCTTCTCTCACACAGTTCACGCCCATGCTCTGATGCTCATGCACAAGCCAACCGCATCACGTTAAGTAAGTACTGGTTAACGTGAAAGAAACCATCAAATCACTCGGAAAGGAAAGGAAAAACTGGCCATGGAAGAACAAGAAGCGGCAGCGGCGGCGATGGCGGCGGAGGTAGGAGGGATTCCTCTCTTCTTCCTCTGCCCCATCTCCATGGAGCTCATGCGCGATCCCGTCACCGTAGCCACCGGCGTCACCTACGAGCGCAAGAACATCGAGAAATGGCTTTTCGTCTACAACAAGTCAACCTGCCCCGCCACCATGCAACGCCTCCCCTCCTTCCACCTCACTCCCAACCACACCGTCAGCCGCCTCATCTCATCCTTCATCGCCTCCTTCCCTTCCCCTCCTTCCCCTCCTCCTCCTACTCCCTTCTCCGATCGCCGGAAAGTTGACCAAGTCGAAGCTCTGCTCTGCAGCATACGTACCGGCCCCTTCAAGGCCACCCGCCTCAAAGAGCTCCGCTCTGTTCTCGCCGGCGACGCAAGTCTCCTCGACGATGTCAATGTGTCGTCGAAGGTGCTCGAGTGCGCCATCGCCGAGATAGTGAACAACGCCGACTTCGTTGGCTTCGGCGCCTGCGAGGAGGCCTTCGGCGTCCTCGCGCTGCTTCCCCTGTCGGACAAGGCTACTGTCGACGTTGTAGTGAAGCCGGAGCACTTGAGTCCCATCCTGGCCGTCCTCCAAAGTGGAAGCGCCGACGCCCGTGTCGACGCCATGTCGATCTTAGTCAAGATCTCGAAAGTGAATAGGGATCACTGGATCCCCGCCGACCACGAATTCGATCTTTTCACGGCGCTTCTGGAGCTGCTCTCCGACGAGATCTCCTCTTCGACCAAGCTGAGCCTCTGCTCTCTGGACTTGCTCCTCGAGCTGGCGGTGCGCTCGCGGCGGAGCCGCTCTCGCGCGGTCGAGGCCGGCGCGCTGCGCGTGCTGCTGGAACTTCTACCGGAGGCCGGCCGGCGAAGCTGCGAGCGGGCCCTACTGCTGCTGAAGCGACTGTGCGAGCTGCCGGAGGGGCGGGCGGCATTCGCGGAGCACGGGCTGGGCGTGGCGGCTGTCACAAAGAAGTTGCTGCGTGTGTCGGAGACAGCGACCAAGCTGGGGGTGAAGGTGCTGTGGCTGGTGAGTAGCTTCTCAGCGGCGGGGAATGTGGCGGAGGAGATGGTGGCGGTCGGGGCGGTGAGAAAAATGGTGACCCTGTTGCATGCCGACGGCGGATCATCGACCAAAGAGAGGGTGATCGCCATGATCAAGTTGCACGGGGGTTTATGGAGGCGGCTCCCCTGTTTTCCTTACGAATTAACACACTTCATGCGATCGAATCATTGATCTCTTGCTTCAATTCAAAGTTAAATTTTGTGTAGAAATGAAAACCAATCACCGGAATGAAAATTTATGATATTAGACTACCAGTTAAAAATAAATAACTGAAACTTCTAAACAGATGATTAAAATTCAATAACTTCTATGCTTGTTTGATAAATAATTAAGATCTACATAAGTATTCATGCTTTCATATATAAACTATGGAGTCATTACGACAATCTAACTTAGCCAAAGAATGTACAGCAAAAGCTTGCTCGTAATCTATGTGATGAATACATTGTAATCACCTTAGACAAGCACCAAAACAGTACCCACATATCCTATTTCAAACATATATCAAAATCACCATTCAATAGAACCACAAGCAAACGCATGTGTTACCATCAAAATGATTCAGACTCTGTCAGGGGGAATCCGAGCCACCATATTTGCATATGTGCTTCCCGAACACCCTATCCAACTCCAGCACTATGTTTTGAATTCTGATTGAGAATGCTGGTCATTATGACAACCTTCGGAGTCGCCCTTTGACCTGCAAATACAGAGACAACAATCTCCTTTTATTCAGTTGGTATTTCCAAAACACTTGAACTTCTAATAAACGTAAAGGTGTGAGCTTGTATGCGAGAGTAAAACTCCATAAGTGGTTCTAAACGAACTTGGAACTCAGGGATAAATTGTTAAATGAGAATTAGAAATTACTTCAAATATAGAGGCATATGCTATCACAAATAGTGCGAAAAGAAAAAGAAATAAAATTGTTAGTTTATCACTTAATCATGATTTTAGCCAATTCAAGTAACAGAAGTAGAGAGAAAGGAAATTTGAATCTCTAATAAATACAACAATTATGGCATTACTTGCTTCTTTTTCCAAATAAGATGTGTAAAGTGTAGAGTAAAATAATGTAATTCTTTTTTGCTTTAAAGTGGGTGTCCTACTTCCCATTCGAACTACATAAATAAGACGCCAAATATTGGCTGCAGTTTAGTGATGGGAACAAATTAATAACCGAACCATCAAATGTAGAAAGAACTCTTTCTATTTCAAGGAATAAGGCGCACCTGGGATAGAATAACTCATGAAAACTGTATCCTAGACCAGCCCCATTTTCTCCACAACTAGCAATATCGTCCCAACCACCATGACAAGGTTTGCTATCACAGCCGAATTGGACATTTTCCGTGTTCACATCATCACACTTACTACTATGCCCCTGACTCTGGTTTCTGTTGTTACTTTGATCATGACTGTCAGCCCATCCATGATGTTTTGGGCTGATACTTCGTTTGCGACTGCTACTTTCAGCATTGTGTCCTGAGCTCTGATTGGGAATACTCGGATTGCAACTGATGGCAGGATTGTCCTTGTGGCCATCTTCAAAGTTGCCCTGGGACCTGCAAAACACAATGACAAAGCAATCTCCTTTTCTTCAGTCAATATTTATTGCACACTCTGGCTTTAAAATCAGAACAGTTTTGGAAAAACAATCAGCTTCTGCTTTATGTAAAGATGTGACTTGCGAGAGAGTAACTCTCCAGTTGCCAATCTAAAAGAACTTGGAACTTGTGTATAAATTATTGGTAAGAATTAGCAATTACTTCAAAGATAATTATTCAACAGTTTCACCTTTAGGCTTAAAAATGGCATCCTTCCAGTATGGTATGAATGAAGTACAACAAAAAAATAAATAAAAAACAAAAAAAAAAAATTGAATGAAGTACAACAAATGGGGACAAGCATGTCGTAGCAGAGTCTGATTTGTTACAGTATGCAGAGTTTCAAGGGTCAAGCTTTCCTGTGAGCTCGCCAGGGGGGGTGCAAGGAGCAGCACAACTTCGCTGGGGATTAAAGGGCAATGCCCTTCAATATAGACAATTTCAGATGGGTCAGCCACGGCCAAGTTGTTCTGACTTGCCAATCCAAATTAGAGTTCAACCTACCTAATCAACCGGAGATATTCAATCTGACCAACTAATGATGTTTTTATCGATCTATCCCCATCAGGCCATGTGCCACCCACCCCAAAGGCATATGGAATTAAACAGGTATGCAAAATATGAATTCCAGATCTGATGCAATGTCAGTTAATCTAATTATCCAAAATCAGGACAGGCAATTACAATGTCACAGACAGATCTATTCTATGTTGCTCTCATCAAATCATGTTCTCACTTTTATATCTAGTTTAAAAGATTAGCAAACTCCTATAGTGGGGTCAATCGGATGAAAATAAGAAAAATTTAAATTTATCAACTCATCTTCTTTACTCAGAAGAAATAGAAGAAAATTAATTCCATTCAATTCTTCCATTTTGTTTCCGCCAAAATCAGGAGGCAGAAGTAGAAGGGAAAAAAACAATCTTTAATAAACACAGATACCCGACACTATTTTATTCTTTTTTATTCATTATCTGTGTAAAATGACCTGTGGAAGTAGCTACAAGTGAGATAATGTAATTCCTTTCTTTTCTTGAAAGTAGGTGAAACAGTGCAAGTGCAAGTGCAAGTGAGAAGTGACATTACTTTCCTCCTGCTTCCTCCCCTTCAAGTAGACATTATGTCAATGCTGGTGACTAAAATAAAAAGACAAATATTGGCTGCAGTTCAATTGTGAAAACACATTAAGATCTGAACCATCAAAGCATAGAGAACACTTTTTATATCTCAACTCGTGAAGACACACCTGGGATAGAATAATGCATGAAAACTATATCCTTGACCATCATCAGTTCCATCAAGGCCAGAGTTATCCTGCCTACCATCTCGACAAGGATTGCTATCATAGTCTTGATGAACATTTTCTGCTCCGCGCCAATCATCATGACAAGGATTGCTGCTGCAGTCTTGTTGGGCATTTTCCACACTCACAGAGCCACACTTGCTAGACCTTTGCCCCATGCTCTGACATCTGTTGTTACTTTGGCCATGGCTATCATGCCAACCACCATGGCTAGAAGCATTGTTATCATAAGCATCAGAACCAGACCCCCATCTTCTAGATCTACCACCATATCCACCACGTGATGTCATATCCAGCAATTCTGAGGGAACATGCTGGTCAGCTCCCTTCAGAACTTTAACAAGCTCTACTGCGAATTTAGAATCCTGGTCACAGAAAAATGTATATGCTACTCCCTTAGCGCCTGCCCTCCCTGTCCTCCCAATTCTGTGAACATAATCTTCAACTCCTGATGGGAAATCATAGTTGATCACAACCCTAAAAACAGGACACAGGTTTTGGACCACCACAACCATTAGATTAATAGTTCAAATAAATGATACACAGAAACAGAAATGGGCTAACCTGATGTCTTTGACGTCCAAACCTCGAGCAGCTACATCAGTAGCTACAAGTATGGGTGATTTCCCACTGCGAAATTGGCTCAAAACACAATCTCTCTCACTCTGAGACTTGTCGCCATGAATAACAGCTGCTTCAAAACGACGACTGAGATTCCTAGCAAGCTGATCGCACATTCGTTTGGTCCCACAAAATATTATTATTCTAGATCCTGGTTCTTGTTCACACAAGATGCGTTCTAATCGCCTATGTTTCTCCATAGGCGTAATGACTTCTACATACTAGAAAAAGATAGGATCTATCAGCAATTCTGATCCTGTGTAACTGCAAATGAGATAGGAAATATCAAGTTTTCACCCTATGCATACCTGAGTAATGGCCTTATTAGCAACCAGTGTGTCAGTATTGCCAATGTTAACCTGAACAGGATTAATAAGAAAATCTGCAGCTATTCTACGAACTTCCTTTGGCCAGGTTGCAGTAAACATAAGTGTTTGACGCTTGGATGGTATCTGATCCACTATTTTCCTTAATTGTGGCTCAAAACCCATGTCAAGCATCCGATCAGCCTCATCGAGCACCAAATATGAGACTTGATGGAGGTTCAATCTTTTCATATTCAGAATATCATTCAAACGTCCTGGTGTAGCAACAACGATATCAGCTCCACGATCCAACTCTCTTAACTGGGGTCCTTTTTGAGCACCTCCATACAAGCACTAGCCAGACATAGACAGACATAATTACATAAGAAACATAACTCGACATCAAGATAAATCACATTGAGAAACTACAGATTTCTCCTCTTATTCCTGAAAATATAATAAAATAGTGCTTGTTATCCTGAATTTCCCATGACGGATACTCAGCATAACCATCTTATTCCACTGTAACATTTTCTAAAGCATAGTGGCTGCACATGGTTAGTCCCAAGACATCTCTCCATGGACTCATGGCATAAGAGCATGGGTACATTTGGTCCTCAGGAGTATTGATTTTGTTTTTTTTATTGCTGACTCATTATCATGCAAACCAAAAAAATCAATCTAAGGAATGTAGCAACTATCATCAAACATACCACACAAGATATTCTTGATGATTTACTAAACTTGACTGCTTCATCCTGTATTTGAGTGGCCAGCTCCCTTGTTGGTGACAAAATTAGCACAGTAGGACCCATCTTAGAATTATTCTGATTGCGTTTGAGAACAACAAACCCTGGCATTAGAAAGCCTAATGTTTTTCCTGATCCTGTCTTTGCAATGGCCACAATGTCACGCCCCCTTAAGACAATTGGCCATGACTGAGCCTGAATTGGTGTAGGAGCCGAGAAGCCCGCATGATGTATCTGTGAAAGCAATAGACAAAAGAAGTTCAGTACCAAGAATGTGCAACACCTTGTCACAAAAACAAATGTTGATCCATTACAGGCTGATATGAATACAATGTGTAAAACAAACACATATGGAACCAGGATTTCATTGTGAAACTTGCAAAAAGTCGGACCTCCATAATGTTGGATTGAATGTTCCCAAAACTGGCACAGGCGGCTAGTACAACTGCTAGGGCAGGGAAATCAGTTGTGCTCCCTATTATTTATTTAATCATTTTAAGATATGCAGGTATATTAGAAAATTAGTCAAACGTGTCAAAAGGAGCTAAAACTAAAAACAAGAATAGCTAAGTGATTGCGGGTCACAAAATTCAAATAGAATTTGAAGCAATAAATCCCATTGAAATTGAAAAAAAAAATAGAAACAAAAAAAAAAAAAAAACAATTCCAAACCATTGTCATTCTAACTCCAGTTTAGATGCTGATCACCAACAAAATGAAGCATCACTTAACAAAAAAGAGTAAGATCAGTGACAAAATGGTAATACCAGAATGACATAAAGTGCTGTCTTATAAATCAAAGCATGATATAACATAATGAAACAATAACAAGAGCAACTCAGAATTATCCTACCTAGTCTTATATCAAGTAAAGAAGCAATCCCTATATGCTTAACTGACATAAAGTGCTGTCGTAATTACTGACTTACTGTGATATCTTTGTTATATAATGAATCCATAAATGCTCAACTATGATGTCGGCATTCAAAGGGAAAACATAAAGTCCCCTATCATCCCACCCACAAGCTGTTTATATCAGAAAACATCCTCTTCATTGTTGTTAATTACAATATAGACAAGGCATTCAAAAGCAACTCATCCCAAAGTCATTCAAATCCCACACAAAATGTTAGTGAATGTGCTGATTGGAAGGTAGAAATTGTTAGAGGTAATAAGTTAATAGATTATTGGTAAATAGTGGGTTTAATCCCACCTTGATATTTTAGGTTTAGGATTACTATTTTGGTATGAGATGATTGAGGTCATTGAATAAAATGGGCCACTTAGCAATAACCCCCTTGCCGCCATGATGCTATCTTCTAGAAGGGTGCTTTACATTTCTAAACAATCTAAAGAGAAGGTTATTGGCAGATGTCTATATAAGCACATGATTATAACAGGAAGCAGAGGCAACTGCACAACCCAAAAAAGCAGACAAATCACTTACTCATCTTATGATATTTGTTAGTGAACCAGTGGTCATACACCGGACTGGTCAAACAAGAACTCGTGACCTTTCATTAACCAATTTTATGTTGGCTTAGTTTGTGTTTCCTATGAGGGAAGGAAACAAAAACAAAAATAAGATGGTAGAGAGATTTCACCATAGACCCTTTTTCGCTGTTTCCTTCGACAGAAATGAGGGAAGAAGGATTGGGGGTTATATTTCCTCAATTTTGAGCCAAATCTACTTCCACCTTATTTCGGCAGAAAAGACATTATTCACACACACACAAAAAAAAAAAGCAAACTATTTTTTATTTCTGTTTCTAACAAATATATTTTTGGAAATCCCTCTTTCCTTTGCTCCAGCAATATAGTGGTCAGTGAAGCTTTATGTTTTCCCTCCAAAAGAAACCAATAGCGAAATATTTCCCTATCCTTTTCTTATAAAGTTTCTTCCATACCACCTTTTCTTAGTTGTTTCATATCCTTGTTAAAACTGGACCTTAAGTACAAACTATTCAAGAACAAAGTAGACAACGACAGAATACTATGAGAGTTACCTCTCTAAGAATATCAGGTGGAAAGCCAGTAGACTGAAATGTCATATATGGATCTGGAGCAACATCTCCCTGTAAAAACATCAAAAGAAAGAGAGGTGCCTTTCATAAGACAGAATATAAAAAAAGGGTGGTACATGAAAACAATTCAGAACAGATGAGACTAAATGACTTGAGAAAAAATAATGAATTGTTGATGGTGGAATATATCTGATAAATATTTCTTCTAATTTTGAATTTTAGTTCACATATTAGAATCTGTTACAGCCTGTACATTTCTGATTTCCATGGTCCATCCTTTCATCAAATTTGTAACATAATTCTAAAACACTCTTCATATAGTAAAGCGAAAGGATCTTTCCATGCAAAACTACACATTTTAACAAATTTATTATACATTCAGGTACAAGGGATTTTCATAAAGATATATATTCAGTAATTATTGGTTATGTTGACAAGGTGATGCACCCTAGAAACAGGATAATTAAATTCAACTATTAGGCCAAGTTACTACACTATAGAGGAATATTTTTTTATCATTAATCATGCTATAAGCTCAATTCATCAAGCTCAATTGAGTTTATAGGAGTTGATTGAATGGACAATAATCTAAATTTCTTCGAGCCACGCCAAACAAAACAAATGTGATGCTATAACCAAACAAATAAATAAATAAAATAATTCAGCTGGATCAGATCCCTAATATGGTTGATTGATCTGATATAACTAAACTGACACAGTCAGATCTTATATATCATCAACTTATCTCCCATAACAGTATTCAGAATGGGGAAATTGAGCATGGATTAACCAACTAGATAGAGTATACGTTCTAATCATGACTTGTCTCGACCTATGGCAAACTTCCTATAATTAAATGGCATACATCTATTTTGACAATGTAGATTCTAGATAAATGCCTTATCAACTGCACTTAGAGGCAAGAAGTGGACATGACATGAGAACAGAAAAGAAAAAACACCATACAGACATTACTAAAATTCCATCATTCATGGACCAATGATCCTTGCCACCGTCTCTCATGATATATGTAGTGCAAGAAGTGCGTAGCATGTTGTCAACTAACAACTTAATCTCTGAAACACTAGTAATTAGTAACTTCCTTAATATTAGTAATACTAGGATATCTTAAAGTTAATATTTTGAAATTAATAAAGTTGCTCTTAGTATATTTTATGAATAGGAAAATCCTAAGTTCATAGTTCAAACACAGAAATAAAAACAATAGAAACATAGCAGCTAAACCAGCAAAAAACCATATATACAAGCACAACCATAAAGCAAAATGCATACAGTTACAGTTATTTCATGCTGACTTCGATATGCTTCAGCAGTTGAAGCAACTAGACCAGATTTTGCTGAACTTTGCATGTGATGCTTCACTATGGATGGCTCTTGCGCAAACTCAGTTGAATCATTGATTGGAGGATTACCAATGGATCGACTACCTACATACTGAAAGGCAAAGATTCATATCACCAAGACTGGCCTAAGATGAATATCAAGACAATGACAGTACTATCCACCTAAAAAAAGGAGGCACTTCACAGTCTGTAGAAGATGGACAAGCATATAAGTTGCATCTTATGACACTCATTTTAGCAGTGTACTACTCCCAATATCTACATATGCTGGGTAGACGATTGATATCATCGTCAATAAGTAAGCATGGATCAATATATATTAATGGTTCAACAACTCTGGAGATCTTGTTATCACCAATGAGCAGTAAGAGATCATTTTTTACATCACTAGCAAGTATATATAGAACAGATCTGTGTTTTTTTTTTTTTGACAGCATTAACCACCTTAATGCTGTCAAATACTTGATACTTATCTTCCAATCTTTTACAACACTCAGTAGTTAGTAACGCATCCAATTTCTTTGGTTGCATCATAAAAAAAAGTGGTTACTTGAATTAGTTCTGGATGCTCATGGTTAACCTTTCTCCTCGACACATTGACACATTATCACATAATCTCTTCAATGTAAAAAATACCTGACAGGGATTCTGATTCGCATTCTCTTCAGGGACAGCTAAAGCCGACTGTTGCTTAGGCTGTTGCATGGATGAGTTCACTCCAGGTCGCAGTTGTGAAGCATCCAAGGTCGGTGGTGCGTCCTTAGAAACAGGACGTTCGTACTGTGTGACTTTGGTCTCCGGATTCCAGTAGTACACGTAATCAGTGCTGCCGTCGATCAGAGCCCGCCAAGGACTGGGAAGAGTTGGATCTGGCGGAGCATATCGTGGCCTCTTTGAGGACGGAGAGTTGGGAACTGAAGATGTAGCCATTCCCCTTCTTCACTATGAAAATGAAAATCAAGAAAAAAATTGTGAATAAAGAAAAACGAATCGATCGATGATAAATCATAAACCCTAGCAAATCACACGATGGTACAAGCAAAGATGCCGGTGGTTGGGTTAAATTAGGAATGTTCCCTACAAAGAGTCCCCGAAGGGCACACCGGCAGATTATAGGGGAGATGAAAAGGAATGCGCCGAGGCTTCGGCTACTTCCCGCGGTCTCTGACTCCCAACGGCCCTCCGCCTGCCGAATGGAACGACGGAGAGTCGCTTAATCGAATAGCCGCCGGCGCAGAATCCTAAACGACGGGAAGGTTAACAGAAGCTGTCGCCGAAGGAAGAAGAAAGCACCGACTAGGGTCTAAAGGGGCTGCCCTGCTGCCCAAGTATCAATGCACTTGCACTAAGACCTGCCCCTGCCCGATGAGCGCGCCCCTTGCCTGACAGACTTCCCAAAGAATACACAGATCGGAAAACAATCTTGTAAATACTTCATTTAAAAAAAAAAATCTTTCTTAACGATAAATGATTCAAGTTATCAATATTACTACTCCTCGACTTTCAAATACTATATAAATATTTTTTATTTACGATTTATCTGCAAAATAACAAAAAAAAAGAGAGAAAATTTTAATAGTAAATAATCTATATATTAAATTTTATAATGATAGATGTACTGTAATGTGTTATTGACTTATAAAAGTATACGTACAAGTCTTAACACCTGAAAAAAAAGATGATTATCGTCATCCCGATTAGATACTACGGACCATGATCAAGACATTGTTAGTTGATAATTGTTCAAGATGTTTTGATCGTTAGAGCACAATCACCGTTAGGGGCGGAGCCAGAACAAGATAGAGGGGGGGGGGGGGG